>PVHX01015276.1:0-47365 GCA_004024805.1 Geosciurus inauris
CTAATGAAATGGAAATCCAAGAAAGCCCCAGGAAGGTCACACAGAGCCACTATCCAAATGACTTCAGTTCTGCTTTTGCTTACTCAGGAAAAAAAAAAAGGAAAAATGGAAATGAGGGAAAAATACCAAAGCAGACTGACATTCTCTGGATTCTGTCTTTCAAAAATTACCAAATATTTCTTTCAAAAAAATTATTTTAATTATTTTTATTTTGATTATTTTTTAAATTTATTTATTTTTATTTTTTCAAACACAAGAATGCATTTCAAGCCATAGTACACATATGGAGCACAATTTTCCATTTCTCTGGTTATAAACAAGATAGAGTCACACCATTTGTGTCTTCATACATGTACCTAGAGTAGTGATGTCCATCTCATTCCACTATCTTTGCTACCCCCATGCCCTCTCTCTTCCTCTACCTCCCCTTTGCCCCATCCAAAGTTCCTCGATTTCTCCCATGCTCCCCACCCCCACCCCTATTATGGATCAGCATCCACAAATCAGAGAAAACATTCGGCCTTTGGTTCTTTGAGATTGGCTTACTTCCCTTAGCATGATGTTCTCCAACTCTACCCATTTACCTGCAAATGCCATAATTTTATTCTCTTTTAATGCTGAGTAATATTCCATTGTGTATATATACCACAGTTTCTTCATTCATTTATCTATTGAAGGGCATCTAGGTTGCTTCCACAGTTTAGCTATTGTGAACTGTGTTGCTATAAATATCGAAGTGGCGGCATCACTGTAGTATGTTGTTTTTAAGTCTTTAGGGTATAGACTGGAGGAGTGGGATAGCTGGGTAAAATGGTGGTTCCATTCCAAGTTTTCTAAGTGATCTCCATATTGCTTTCCAGATTGGTTGCACCACTTTGCAGTCCCACCAGCAATGTTTGAGTGTGCCTTTTCCCCCACATCCTCACCAGCACTTATTGTTGCTTGTATTCTTGATAACTGCCATTCTGACTGAAGTGAGATGAAATCTTAGAGTAGTTTTGATTTGCATTTCTCTAATTGCTATAACATTTCTTCATATATTTGTTGATCAATTGTATATCTTTTTCTGAGAAGTTTCTGTTCAGCTCCTTAGCCTATGTATTGATTGGATTGTTTGATTTTTTTGGTGTTAAGTTTTTTGAGTTCTTTATATATCCTGGAGATTAGTGCTCTATCTGATGTGCATGTGGTAAAAATTTGCTCCCAGAATGTAGGCCTCTCTGTTCACCTCATTGTTTCTTTTGCTGAGAAGAAGCTCTTTAGTTTGAATCCATCCCATTTATTGATTTTTCATTTTATTTATTGATTTATTTTTAAAGTTATAACACCAGTTTACTGATTTTAAATTATTTATTTATTTTTATATGGTGCTGAGGATTGAACCCAGTACCTCACACATGCTAGCTAAGCACTCTGCCACTGAGCTACACAGCCCCAGCCCTCCCAAAATTACCAAGTATTTCTAATCTCCCCAAAAGATATACGTAATTTCAGAACTATATACCCACATACTTCTAGGCTAAGCTATTGGGGATTTACATAATTTGGGCATAGAGGAATTTTGTTTGGTTTGGTTTGGTACCAGGGATTGAACGCAGGGGTGCTTAACTACTGAGCCATATCCTCAGCCATTTTTATATTTTATTTAGAGACAGGGTCTCACTGAGTTGCTCATTTAGTCTCTGAGGCTGGCTTTGAACTGAGATTTTCCTGCCTCAGCCTCCTAAGCCACTGGAATTATAGGCGTGCGCTACCACACTCAGCTTTAGGAAGTTTTCTAAGTATGAAACCACGGTACAAATCATAAGGTAAAAGATTTACTGATATGATTATGCAAAATTTAAACATTCTTCTCTCATACATGAAAACAAAATGATGTATGAGAAACAAAATTAAGCAAAAAGAACAGATTGTAAAAATATTTGGAAAATCCATGACAAAAGATGAGTATCTTCATTTTTAAAATCTCTATCAAGTTGACATTGATAATAATATTTATTTTTTGGTACTGGAGATTGAACTCAGGGGCACTCGACCACTGAGCCACATCCCCAGCCCTATTTTGTGTTTTATGTAGAGACAGGGTCTCACTGAGTTGCTTAGCACCTCACCATTGCTGAGGCTGGCTTTGAACTCGTGATTCTCCTGTCTCAGCCTCCCTAAGTGCTGGGATTACAGACTTGCGTCACTGTGCCCAGCTAATAATTATTATTATTATTTAAAAATAATGATGAAATGAATTCCCTATTTGAAAAACATGGGCTTACAACATGAACAGGAAACTCAAATTTTAGCAAATATACATGCAGTAAGCATGTGATGATATTTTCTATCCCTAATAATAATTCCATCAAACTAATCTAAAATCAATTTATTTTATTAATGTGGGAAATTTTTCATAATAAGTGTACATAAGTTTACAAAACCTTATATCCAACACTTCCTTTTTAAAATGTGCATCTTTAATTCTGAAAGAACAGTGGTGAGATGTAAACAGGGAAGGGAAGGGAGAGAGGATAGGATTGGGAAAGAATGAATTGGACATAACTTTCCTGTGTTCATATATGAATACATGACCAGTGTAACTCCACATCATGTACAACCACAAGAATTGGAAGTTATACTCCATGTATGTGTGATATGTCAAAATACACTCTACTGTCATGTATAACTAAAAAGAACAAATAAAAAAATGATGTAAATAAAGAGTACCACTAGGAGAAGGAGTATGGACATTTTTCTTTTTTCTTACTCGGTTTAAAGAATAATGAACATGAATTCCTTTTGTAATAAAAAAACTAAATTGGTCATTACATCTGGAAGCAGAAATATGACCTCCTATTACACAATCATTTCTATTTAAAACTTACATTGAACTTATGGTATTTGGATTTTCAACCTCCATTTCAGGTACATACTCTGCCATGAAATGGGAAGACTCTATACATGCTGTTTGAATAAATAATTTGAGTTGGCCTCTTCCCCACCTGGTGTTCTTGCCCTTCAGCGCAATTCACACAGGTACCTCCTGGCTTCCTAGATATAATTACTGTGCTCTACAAGGAAAGGAGGTACCTGGATTATTATATAAACAAACAGCATAATCATAAATGGTATCTTTTGGAATCTGGGATATTGCCTACTTTTCTTTCACAGCAAAAGTAGATCTACATGAATTCTGAATATGCTACATTAGAAACTTAAAACTTTGGAAGAAGTTATTCACTGAAGTGGTCACATTACAGACTTCAATGCAACAGAGTCTTCTCCCCATTACAGAGCCTCCTTTCTGTAATAACCTTGCCCTAGGCATCCCCATGTACTCAGCCCCACAAACAAGCACAACCTGCTGCATACACCATTGTTTAACCAGATAACAGATAAGCAGGAGAAAACATTCCCACAGTCAGCCAAGGGACAACTCCAGAACCTAAATAAATGGCAGCTTGACAAAACTTTCTTTTTTGCCTGTACAAATTCCAAAAGATCAGATCATACTTATGGAAGTAGAGGGATGATCTAATATATTTCAGGAGAGTTTGGATCCTAAGAATGTTCTTTGTTTTCCATGGCTCCTCATAGAAGGTAACTTTTTTTTTCCAGACTCTTACTGAGTTGTTTCGTTATACACCCACCGTGTTATGTTTCTCTTACTACAGGGTGAAGACGAGACTCCATAAGAAGGCCTCATGAGTGTCTATGTAGTGCATCAGGTTGAAGTGGAGATGGTTAGTTAGCTCTGCTGCTAAATCACATTCATGACATACTCCTTGTATATGAGACCACAGGTCACTGCCACTTCTCACCCCCAAATCTCTTATCATTGCCTCCTAAGTAGGAAAGACCCTGTCCTTGGTGGAAGTGGCTCATGTTGTCTGGGATTTTGTGTGTGTGTGTGTGTGTGTGTGTGTGTGTGCGAGAGAGAGAGAGAGAGAGAGAGAGAGCGCATGTGCAGGGCTGTGAGGGTCTCATCTGGAACACAGGTTGAAATGTTTTCTTCACTCTGGCAGAACCTGGCCGGTAGCTGTGGAAGATATTTCACAATAATAATGATGATGCCACCTCAGACTTTTCATCTTCAAAGTACTTTACAAACAGTAATTAATTCCCATAATACTCATGAGGTAAGTAAGTAAACACCATTATCCCCACTTTATAGATGGAGAAACTGAGGTGAAGTAGTCAAGCTAATGGCCCAAGGCCAAAAGGTGACTGTCTCAGAGCAGGGATCAGAGGGAAGAAGCTCCTGGTGTATGCTAATCCCCTCAGGCCCACGTCAGGGAAAGTGGCCATGGAGCTGAAGGTAGCCGGAGGCTGAGGGAGGGCAGGATGTCCCGGCAGGCCCAGCTCCGGCCTCACTGCCCTGGGAAATGAATGCTGCTATTCATGATGTGGGCAGCTTGTGGGCATTGACTTCAAGATCCCTTGCAAAATAACAACAACAAAAAAACCATTGAGGCTCCTTTCTCCTTGGGCCACGTATTTCCTGAGTTTTTCCTTGAAATCAGGAGATGCATAGTACATACACGCCCTCAGGAAGCAAGAGAATTCAGCCCACCCTACAATTCTTGGGAGGCTACATTCAGAAATGTGACCACAGACCAGGCCGCATTGCAGAAACCTTCTCCTACGGGTTTCTGGCCAAGCTCCTTCACAAGACACTGCACAGCCATCTGGCTGGCTTCACACTGGAACACGGATCTGGGGGCCTCCTCACTGCCGGGCTTCCCAAGGCCCTCCCCGTGCTCAAGATGGACGCTTCTCAAGTAGCCAACAATTAGACCAAAACCTTATATTAATGCTGACGGAAGAGGGCTGGGAGCGAATGTGAATTAAAATGAAATGAAAATGGCTTATCAAATGAGGAAGCTAGTCTCAAGGAAGTGAAAGTCACTGGCCAAACTTCTACAGGGCTGCAGACCTGAGCTTCACTCAGACCACCCTGACAGGCCACAATCCTTAGTCCCTGTGGACTACAGGGACTATCAAACACCGCTCTCGTTTTTTCTTTCCTACCTGCTAAAAATTGCTACCACCTATCCACAAGCCTGCCCTTCTCCTGTTGCAGCCTCCAAGTTCCTCCAGTAGCCTCAAGGTGGCCATGATCACCCACTTCACGTGGGTGGCAAGTCTAGAAGCTGCTGCTTGAAGTCTTGTCTAGATGGTCCTGGTGTCAGGGCTTGGCCCCTAATGAAAGCTAATAGCCTTTGAAGTGCCGAAGCCAACATAACAAATAGTTATACCAGGCAGCTCCCTTCTCCCGTTTTGGCTCCAGATTTTGCCTCTGTTTGGCAGGATGTACCCTGCGGAGCTGCAGAAAAAGGAGGGCTTTCCCTCCACTATCCTCCCTGAGTATCCTATGGATGGATGGGAGGGTGGATGACCCTACCACCTCATTCACTTCTCACCTGCTCTTGGGACAGCTGGATCCACTAGAGCAGGGGTTTATGTAGTGTATAGATTGCCTTCCTAGGGAATGTGAACTACCACCAGCAACCTTGGGGCGGAAGGAAGCTTCCCAAATCAAAGGAACCCACATCTCCAAGAAAGAGACATGTTCATCAGACAGGGTGGCACCACCCATGGCAGCGGGCTTCTCCATTCCATACAAATGCAAAAATATGAACAATTCTAAAAATAACCAAGAAAGGCTAAGCACCATGGTTACAATAGCCCCTGGCCCTTGGTTCCCGGGCAGGCAATCCCCCCATCTGACCAAAGAGCGGAGCCCCCGGAATGGACTCCAAGTCCTCTCTCTCTCTGAGAGCCAGGAGCCCCAGGGCTGGGAGGGTTCCAGATCTGGGCACAAGGCACACATGTTGGCTCCCCGCACAGTGACACACTCCAGGTGAGCGCCGGAGAGAAGGGCAGAGCAGTGAGGCATAACTTCTCACCACATGAAAGAGACGGAATCGGCCTGCTGCCAGATCACTGGCTGCACAGTGACAAAGCGTGTCACACCTCAGATTTTGAAGTTCATAAATAGATCGACAATGTTGATACTTCAGGGGGATGGTGGGTAGGAGCTGGATTTCTGTTTCTCCAACTCTGTAATTAATTTATCCAGCAATGAGGCTCTGAGAATGCCAGGAAGAGAAAAAAAAGCCCTCGAGGGGCCGTCTGTGGCTTTTCCTCAGAGTGACTGGGTCCTGCTGGGTTGGGGCTGCAGTCTGGACATGAATGAACTTGAAGTTGTGTGTGTGTGTGTGTGTGTGTGTGTGTGATATAGTGAAGGGCTATGTGTGGTGTGTGTCTACCTATGGTGTGTGAAGTGGTAGGACCTACAAATATGTGTGATGTGAGGGTACCAGGTGTGGAGTGTGTGTGTGTGGTAGATAGATGTGTATGCAGTGTGTGTGTTGTGTAAAAGTGTGTGGGGTGTGTGGGGTGTATTGCTGTATATATGTGCATCAAGTGTACATGTGTGTAGTATGTGAACAACCGTAGTGCCAGGATATGAAGCACAATATGGATGTGCTATTGTGCGTGTAGTTCATGCATGTGTGTTGTGTGTACATATATAATGGGGGTGTGGAGTCTTGTACGTGTGTGCTGTAGGGAGAATGGGCTGTGTGTATGTAGTCTATGTATCATTTGGTGTATGTGTGTGGTGTGCGTGTAATGTCAGGGGGTGTGATGTGGTCTGTGGTATATGTTGTGTGTATGTGTTATTCATGGTCTGTATGAGTGTAGGGTGATGTTATATGTAGTATGTTTGTGTGATGTGTTATGTGTGGTATATACAAGTGAGTTGCATGTGTGTGATATTTCTAGGTGTGTATGCACAAGTGTGTGCCGTGTGTAATATGTGTGTGTGGCCTATGCTATGAATGTGGAGTTGCATGGCAGAGGTGCGCACTCGGCCAGCAGGCACTTGTGCAGACAGGCCGGGCCCTTAACTCTTTGATGTCAGCACCGAGGCATCCCAGCTGGCTCAGAGTGCTGCCACTCTTCCTCCGGGAGCTAAATCCTGGTGCAGGAAAACGCACCACGCCCTGGAGCCCCTGGGGAAGGGTTGGACACTGAAGAGCAGTGCCAAAGTGCAGAATGGAAGGGAGCAGAGGGGTCATGAGCCAACTGCAGGGAGCCCTGGGGCCTGCCTCCCTCACTCTGGGTTCACGCGCAGCCTGGGCCCAGTGACACAAGCATGCCAATTAACCTTAGTTTTGACATCTATAAAATACACAGGGTAACATAGTTCTCTCGCGATAAGAATTTCATAAGATAATGCTGCTTTGGCTTTCCCAGGAGGGTGTGTTTGCTCGAGATTCTTTGGCTTTCTTTTGGTTTCAGAAGTTTGAGTTCTCCTATCATACCCTAAAATTCACTCACCTCCAAAGCTCAAAACTAACTGGCAAAAATAGAGCTGATGGTTTGGTCTTGGTCTCATTGTCTGTTTCTAGAGCTTGCAGAGTGCGCTATCAGGCCTGATATCAGCTTTGTCATCTCAGGGACTAGAAAGGGATAGAACAGAATTTCTTTGAGCTGTTAATTCCAGCCAGACACCAGGGCTGATATTTTGCCATGGAGTAGTATTCAAGTAATAGTTAGGGGCATGGGGTTTCAAGTTTCTGCCCACTGACTTCAGTGTAACCTTGGAAAAATTACTTAACTTCTCTGAGCCAAGTGTTTTCAGATCTTTAAAATGGAGTAAACAGTGTCTTATTCACAGTGTTAGTTAAGAATTTAGTGATGTATGATTAATAAATTCTAGCACCGTATCTAGTACTTAGTGTTAAAAATACACTTTTTCTTCAATATGGAAGTTCCTGAAAAGAGAAGGTGACTCAGCTGTACCACTCCTCAGAAGTTATCCTGAAGAATAAAAGTCATCATACTACAGTGACACATGCATCCTCATGTTATAGCAGCACAATTCACAATAGCCCAACTATGGAACCAGCCTGGGTGTCCTTCAATGGATGAATGAATAAACATGGTATATATACACAATGGAGTTTTATTGAGTGACAAAGAAGAATGAACTTATGTCATCTGTAGGAAACACAGATGGAACTAGAGAACATATGTTAAGTGAAATAAGTCAAGCTCAGAAGGTCAAGGGTCGTATGTTTTCTCTGATATGTGGAAGCTAGAGAGGAAAAAGGAAAAGAAAGGTGGAAGCAGATCTCATGAAAATCAAAAGGAAAAATCAAAGGGAAATCAGCAGAGGAAAGGTGAGAGGTTGGGAGGGAGGGGGTAAGTGCTGGGGAGGTTCATTAGTCAGATTACGTGGTTATATTATGTATTGTGTGCGTGCACTAATATGTAACAACAAATCCCATCAGCATGTACAACTATAATGTACCAATGAAAAAGCAGGAAAACACACTCTTTCCCAGACAGCCCCCCAACCCCCTAGCTAGGCATTCCATGCAGACAGACAGGTAAGGCCATTTGCCTCAAGTGAGAGCGACCACGTGATGGACCTGGTGCCCCGGGGCTGTCTTGCTAGCACTCTGCTTGGTCCTGCTCTTCATCCCTTCTGTTTCCATCAATGCCTTTAGAGCCTGTCCTTGTAGCCTTTAGGGCTGCAAGACTCATGAAAGACCACTGATTGCCACAGAAACTGTCATCCAGTTAAGCTTATGTCCTGGAAATATATTAAGAAGAAGCCCGTGAAGAAAAAAGTGGTGCCACAGACTGGCATAAACAGATTACTTCCTTTAGTAGGAACTAACAAATGCTCAGGATGCATTGATGGGCTGGTAGAGTCTACATGATATTTGGGGGATGGAAAAAGTGTTGCTGAGTATAACTAAATCTGACAACTGGATACAGTGACTACCATTGTGCCTCAGTGCCTTGCATAGGCTGTTCCCTCCGGTAATTACACCCTTCCCCTCCCCCTAGTTACCACCTACCTATCCCACTTTGTCCTGCTCTTGTAGTAGCCATCACGTTGAGCTAAGGATTTGGTAGTTGTCTCCTGGATTGTGCACTGCCAAGGACAGATGCCCTGTTCCACTCATTGCTGTTTTCCTGACACCTGGCAGGAGCGCTGGTCAGGAAGCACTGCCAAAGTGTGGTGTTGGCCCATCATCTGTTTACGCAACACATGCAATGTTGGTGGCACTGACGCTATCCAGCCCTGGGCTGACATTGCTGGTACAAAGCCAAATGAGGCACAGGCTCAGGGATGTGGGGGTGCATGAACCAGTGTCCCTGAAGAATGGAGAACCAACTTTAAGTGTTCACAGAGAACACATTTAATGCAGAGAATTTATTTCACAGGTGTTGGATGACCCAAGAAGCCAAACAGAAAAAAGGAGAAGAAAACCAGATATCAGCTGCAACTGGGAGCCATGAACACCCCAAGATGAGAGGGACAAAGGTGGAAGCGTGAATTCCAAGAGCTCAAGCAGAAGTCACCTGAGGTCACAGAGGATGGTCCTATGGGAGCAGGGGCCACCAAGGACATGCACCCAAGGCCAAAGGCACAGGCCTTGGGAGAGAGAAGCTTCTCCTTCCACCCTCCAGTCTCTGGCCAGTGCCCCTGCTGACCTTACCTTGCTGGAAGGCAGCGGAGCAGAAGCTTGGACAGGCCTCTTACAAGGTCAGTCCCCTCCCACACAGAGCTGTGCCTTGGAAGGTTGGGGATGAATCTGAGGGTAAACATGGCAAGGTTCAGCCCACAGGGGTGGCATTGCATTTTGTGGGAGGGGGGCTAATTTAGAAGGAATTCAATGTCAGTGTGAGAATAGACTGTGGGGATAAAAGTCAAAGTCATAATCTCATTGGTTTCAGGGTACGTAGGTGGCTGTGTGATCTCTTGTGGCACTGCAATGACAAATTTAGCAGCTTAAAACAATGCACATTTATGATTGCCAGTTTCCATGTGTTGGGATTCTGGGCACTGCTTACCTGGGTCCCTGTTCAGAGTGTTGCGATCAAGGTGGTGGCCAAGGTGCTATTTTATCCAGAGACTCAACTGGGGGAAAATCTACCTATCAGCTCGCTCTTGGCAGAATCCATTTCATCTGCCTGTAAACTCACTCAGGCTATTGGCAAAATCGTTTTCTTACTAGATGTAGGTTCTGGGCTCCAGGTTCATGATGGCTGTCACCTCTTTAGGTGCTAGAGCTGCACACAGTCCTGAGCCACATGGGCTTGTTCAACAGAGTCACTTGCTTCATTAAGCCCACAAGGACAGCCTCTCGTGCCAGTGTGCCAAGAGCAAGTCTTCTATAACATAATGTGATCACCTGTGTGACATCCTATCTTCTCTGCCAAATTCTATTGGTTAGGATCAAGTCAGAAGTCCCATCTACACTCAGGCGAGGGTATCATCCAGAGGCATGAACTATATGGAGGGCAGGGGTCACGCGGGCACCTAGGAGCAATCTGCAGCTGCTCAGCTCACACTGTAGCTTCAGGCATATTGGTCTTGAGTATCTTCTTCTGTAGATGTGAATTCTTCAGAGTGTTCGCAAACGAGTGCAGCAATAGGAACCATCTTGTGAATGTTTTATCATCTGGCTCAGAAGATTAGCGTTAAAATCCATAGGCATGACAACTAGTGTAAGCTCAGAGATGGTATACAAATTTGCTAAAGCAAGTCTTATGGCAAATGAGAACTTTTAGTTTGGACTCCTCTGATACATAAAGCTTTAATATATTGCAAGCTCTTTTCCAAAAAAAATCCCAGTTCTAGGAATTTACTTAAAGCAAATTAGCATGGATGAGTCCAAAGATTTAGCTACAAGGACACTGACCACAGCATTGCTTATCAGAGGAAAAAATAAAAAACCCACAAACGACCTTTTGTTTTACAAAAGGGGCTTGGTTAGATAGGCTGCGGTGCTTTCATGAGAGAGAACAGATGCCCTTTGAATAGGATGTAGAGTAATATTGAGGTACAAGGGGAAATGTTTACTATATAATGCTAAGAAGGAAGAATAATCTTTAAACATGATCACAGTTTGTTTTTGTTCTGCTTTGTTTTAGCTTATATAGGCATGGGTAATTTTTTTTTTTTAACCGTGCTGGTTTGGGGATTGAACCCAGGGCCTTGATCATGCTAAGCAAGCACTACATCCCCAGGCCCCTAGGCATGGATAAAAGACTGAAAAGATTTATTCAAAATTATAACAGTGATGATATCTTTGGGTAATAAACTCAGATGTGATTTTTATTTTTCTTTATTATGCTTTCTAGATTTTCTACCATAAACATTTATTACTTTTATCAAAGAAGAATGTTCATTTTTAAATATCTGTTTTCCTGAGCAAATATTAAGAGCAAAGGGTATATTCAAAGCAATCTCAGTAATTATTATTTTGCCGCTTAGTATTACAGAATGAGATAAATTTGGGTCATAGTTCTCCTGTTTGCCAACTCTGTCACCTCAAGCAAATTACTTACTTTCACTAACTACAGTTTCCTTGTGTGAAAAAAATATCATTCACTCTCTCTAGCTCATAGCAGTGTCTACAGTAATGATTAAATAGATTAAGTAAGATCATGTATAAGAAAGGACTGGCTAAATTGTAAGAAATGAGTGACAAATTTCCTCTGTGGCTTATTCCAGTTCAATGAGGTACAACATAGAGAGGTGTAAGGAAGGCCCTCACACCTGCGGTAGTGAAGGGTGTCATGGATCACTGTTCTGCTGAAGGACCATGCTCAAGTACAACCTCTTGTGGGCTTTGGTGTCACTGTGTTTCAGCAAACCTGTTTCCCCTTAGGAAGCTGTGTGTACCTCTCTGAGTTTTACTATCCTGCCAAATCTTCTAAGGCTTACATGTTCCCTACATGCCTGTTTCTGTCATGAGACTGATTGTCTCTAGAACTTTCTCCAGATCTAATTGTCTATGATCTGGGGACAGGATGTATTCACAAGTACAGCATAGTCAAATGGTGTCCTCCTATGTGGCAAAAATGGGATTTGGAGTTTTCCACACTAAGGGCTGATTACATTCCTAGGTGAGGGAAGAGTGAAGGATACAGGTGACATGCTATGTCAGTGATCTCAAAGCCATGCTACCTTGGTCGAATGGCAGCACTGGAGAACATAAAGAAATGAGGTTCCAGGATCAACTGACTTGGCCTCAACACACATGTCATCTTGGGCAAGTTGTTTTATGTTCTCGAGTCTCAGTTTGTTCCTCTTAATTACTGAGGTAGTTTTTTGTTTGTTTGTTTTGGTACCAGGGATAGAACCCAAGGGCGCTTAACCACTGAGCCACAACCCCAGCTCTTTTTAAATTTTTATTTTGAGACAGGGTCACCCTGTCTCAAAATGATGAAATCATTTTTCTTTTATGAAAGTAGTACATGCTTATAGTAGAAAATACAGAAAGCATAATAAAGAAAAATAAAAATCACATCTGATTTTATTACCCAAGAATATCATATGACACTTAAATCTTGTGGGACAACACTTTACAAGATATGAGAATTGGGAACCAGCACAGTGCCTTGTCAATAGGTAAGTGTAGCCAGGCATGGTGGCGCATGCCTGTAATCCCAGTGGCTCAGGAGGCTGAGGCAGGAAGATCATGAGTTCAAAGCCAGCCTCAGCAATGTATGAGTGTACCTTTTTCCACACACCCTCGCAAACACTTATTATTGCTTGTGTTCTTGATAATTGCCATTCTGGCTGGAGTGAGATGAAATCTTAGAGTAGTTTTGATTTGCATTTCTCTAATTACTGCAGATGATGAACATTTTTTCATATGTTTGTTGATTGATCATATTTCTTCTTCTGTGAACTGTCTGTTCAGTTCCTTAGCCCATTTATTGATTGGGTTATTTGTTTTTGTTTTTGTTTTTTTGGTGTTAGGTTTTTTGAGTTCTTTATATATCCTGGAGATTAGTGCTCTATCTGAGCTATGTGTGGTAAAGTTTTTCTCCTACTCTGTAGGCTGTCTTTTCATGTTCTTGATTATTTTCTTTGCTGAGAAGAAGCTTTTTAGTTTGAATCAATCCCATTTATTGATTCTTGATTTTACTTCTTGCATTTTATGAGTCTTTCTAAGGAAGTCAGGTACTAAGTTAACATGATGAAGATTTGGGCCTACTTTTTCTTCTATCAGGTGCAGTGTCTTCTATCAGGTGCAGTGTCTAAGTCTTTGATCTACTTTGAGTTGATTTTTGTGCAGGTTGAGAAATAGAGGTTTAATTTCTATTTGACCCAGCTATCCCATTCTTCAGTTGATACCCAAAGGACTTAAAATCAGCATACTACAGTGACGCAGACACATCGGTATTTACAGCAGCTCAATTTACAATTGCTGAACTAGAACCAACCTAGATGCCTTTCATAAAGGATAAAGAAAATGTCAGTGATTGAGTGCCCTAAGTTCAATCCCTAGTATCAAAAAAAGAAAAACGAAAAGGTGGTACATATAGACAATGGAATATTACTCAGCTGTAAAGAAGAATGAAATTATGGCATTTGCAGATAAATGGGTGGAACTAGAGAATATCATGCTACATGAAATAAACCAATCCCAAAACCCAAATGTCGGATGTTTTCTCTGATAAGTGGATGCTGATCCATTGTGAGGGACAGGGGTTGGGGATGAATAAAGGAACTTTGGGTTGTGCAGAGGGGAGGGATAGGGTAGAGGGGATGGGAAGGAAGGTAGAATGAAACAGACATTATTACCCTATATACATGTATGATTATACTATGGGTGTGACTCAGCACCACATACAGCCAGAGGAATGAGCAGTTATGTTCCATTTGTGTACAGTGTGTCAAAATGCATTCTACTGTCATGTGTAACTAATTATAACATATAAAAAAAAGCCAGCCTCAGCAAAAGTGAGGCACTAAAAAACTCAATGAGACTCTGTCTCTAAATAAAATACAAAATAAGGCTGAGGATGTGGCTCAGTGATTGAGTGCCCTTGAGTTCAATCCCTGGTACCAAAAATAATAATAATAATAATAATAAGTGTAACTATTTGGGATACAGCAAGTAGAGAACATTCTTGATTTAATTCAGTTCCTCGATGACGCCATCGTCTAAGACATGACTTCTCATGCATCAGAACTTTGCTTGGTGGGGCTTAAGTTTCCCAGGGCCATTGTTTTAGCCATTGCCCACACTTAGGTGACTGGCTATCAAATTCCAGATCTTTGGAAAAGAAGCATGTTAAAATAAAAACCCATGTGGCTTTAAGGGATTCCAGCCAGTGAGCTTTGTTTCTGTTCACACTTACAGATGTTTTCTTGAGCTTTTCAATAATATGCCTACTTGAGACTTTTTGCAATATTCAGAGGTGGAAATTCTGAACCTGTTGCCACGAATCTTAAACAGTGAATCAAATTCTGTCCTTAAGCCTTGTCCCAGAGCCATTAGTTGAGTAGACAACCATGAAATTTGCACAGTGGCTTAATGTGTAAAGACAGAATATGTTGCTACTATAAATGAAGTTGTTATCCATGTGGCCATATCACCTGCCCTCAGCAGGTCCTGGCCTAGAGTAGGGCAGGGACAGGTACAATGAATGTTTCTTCGGAGGAAAATACTCAGAGTCTTCTCCGACCAGGATCACTACACTTGTCCTTTAGCTAGGTCATTCCCAATGACCAGGGTTTTCCCAGGGACAGCGGGGCATCCTGTCCCTTCGCATTGAAGACTGTGGGAATCTCAATGTGTGGATTGTACCCTTTATAGGAAGAAGGACCCTGATCTATATTAAACCACCTTGGGCAATTTTTGTCAGAGACTGGGTTGAAATATCCGTAGAATAAAACTGTGTTTTGTAATAGGAAGATCCCAGGAGCTAAAAATTCTGGAATGAATTTCTCCTTAAAAAGACTAAGTTAAAGATTTTCCTCCTGTGTAAAAGACTGAACTTAATGTAGTTCCAAAATGCCAAGGCTATTTCTGCCTAGAAACTTTTTTCATGTAGAAAATTGCAGAAAAGATCCTCTTTAAGTAATAAGAAATGAAAGCGGTTTAGTTTTACATTCTATTAATGTTTCCTTCTATTATGAAAGTAATATATGGTTTTGGTAAGAAATGTATTTTCACACAACACAAGGAACTTTAGTACATTTTAATGGCAAAAAAAGAATCTTCTCTTCAACCTCATTGACCCTCAGAGCCACTCTGCCACCCTCCAGAGGTGACAACTATTAAAGGTGAGCCTGCAGAAGTGTTGATGCTTATATGTCATGCATATATGATATTATAAATTTCAGACTTTTACAAATGAAGCTTCTATAAATATCATGTACCCATGTTTACATTATATTTATCTTCTGTATTTCATCATGTACCAGTTTTTATTTTCATTTCTCAGGGATAAATGCCCAAGAGTGCAATTACTGGGTCATATGGTAGTTACATGTTTTGTTTAAGGAAATTGCCAAACTATTTCCCAGAGAGGCCATACTATTTCATATTCCCAGCATTAGTCTGAGTGATCTAGTTTCTCTACATCCTCGTCAGTATTTGGTGTTGTCACTGTTTTTTATTTTCTTCATTTTGAGAGGTGTGTAGCAATATCTCATTGTGGTCTCCATGTGTTTTCCCCTAATGGAAAATTGTGTTCCACATCATTTTATGTGGTTATTTACGAAAAACGAATGTGTGTACCCTTCTGTGACTATTTCTTCATGACTTATGACCATTTTCTGATTGGATAGTTTGTTCTTTTACTGTTGAATGGGAGAGATCATTATATTCAAGATACTAGTCTTTTGTGAGCTATGTCGTTTGCAAATATTTCCCTCCAGTCTCTAGTTTGTCTTTTAAGTCTCTTACGGGGTTGTTTGCAGAGCCAAGTTTTAAATTTTAATGGAGTTCAAGTTGCCAATTTTTTTCTGGATCATGCTTTTGGTGTTAAGTCTGAGAACTCTTTGCCTAATGCTAAATCTCACAGATTCCCTCCTGTTTCGTTTTAAGAGAGTTATAATTTTTTGTCTTCTGTATGTCTGTGATCCATTTTGAATTACTAATTTGTGTGTGAGGGCTACGCTTTGTTTGTTTTTTGGTTTATGCGTGTCCTTTTACTCCACTCCATCTGTTGAAAAGCTTCTTTCCTCTATTGAATTGATTTTGCACCTATGCCAAAAACTAACTTGGGCATATTTGTGTAGATCTAACACTGGGTTTTCTACTCCATTCCTTTTCTCCGTGGGGCTCTCTCTCTCTGCCAGCACCATGGTATCCATTATTGTAGCTACAAGGTGAGTTTTCAAAGAGGGCAGACGGATACCTCCTGTTATATTCTTCATTTTCAAAAATGTTTTAGCTACTCCACTTTCTCTGCCTTACTGTAATATATTTTAGGATGATCTTGTCTATATGTCTAAAAGTTCTTGCTAGGATGTTGATAAGAATTGCATTAAACCTGTATGTCAATTCAGGAAAAATTTACATTTTTATTATGCTGAGAGTTCCAGTGAACGTGAATACAGTATGTCTTGCTATTTATTTAGATCTTTGATGTCTTTTATCAGCATTTTATAGTTTTCAGCATAAAATTCCTGAACATGGTATGTTAGATATAACCTCAATATTTTATACTTTTTGCAGTACTGTTTTGTTTTTAATTTCATTGTTTGTATATTTCTGAGTAGTATATAGTGGTATATACACATCTGCCTCCTGCAATGTTGTTGAACTCACTTATTAATTCTAGGCAGTTTTCTAGATTGCTTGGGATTTTCTATATAGACAATCATGTCATCTGAAAATAAAATCAGTCTTATTTATTTCTTTCTGAGCCACATGTTTGATTTCCTTTTCTTCTTTACTGCACTGGCTAGAACTTCCAGTACTATACCAATTAAGAGCAGTGGGAGTCCATGTCCTTGCCCTGTTTCTGATGTTAGTGCTAAAACCTTCAGTCTCTCACCAGCAACCTGTTAGCTGTAGTTTTTGTGTAGATGTTCTTTACCAAGTTGAAGAAGTTCCCCTTTATTCTTATTTGTCTGAGAGCTTTTGTCATGAAGGGGTATTGAATTTTAGCAAACATTTTTCTACATTGATTAATATAATGTGATTTTTTCCTTTAGCTTGTTAATTTGGTAAATTATGATTGATTTTTAATTATTTCATTTAAAATTTCTTTCATTCTGCAATAAACCCACTGGGTCATGGTGTATGGTCTTTTTATCTTTTGCTGACTTCTATTTGGTAATATTTTGTTAAGCATTTTTGCATCCGTGTTTATGAGGGATATTAGTCTATAGTTTTCTCTTTTTTCACTCTGACTTTGTCTGGTTTTGATATCAGGATAATACTGCCTTCATAAAACGAATGGGAAATCTGTCCTATTTTCTGGAAGAAATTGTGTAGAATTGGTCTTGATTCTTCTTTAAACATTTGGAGGAATTCTCCAGTGGAACCATCTGGATCTAGAGATTTATTTGTTGGAAGCTTTTAAATGACAAATTTAATTTCCTTAACAGAGGCTACTTGAAGTCTCTATTTCATATTGAATGGGTTGTGGTAGCATGTATTTTTCGAGGAATTGGCCCATTTTATAAGTTGTCAAATTAATATGTAGAGGTAATCGTAGCATGCCTTTATTACCTTTTGATGTTTAAAGGGCTTGTAGAGATATCTTCCTTTTCATTCCTGATACCAATTTGTACTAAGTACGTGGTGATTTATCTCTTCCCTTTTTGCCATTGATCTATATATTCCATCATTGTCAGAAAATATATTTCTATATCAATGTTCAATAAGAGAAGCAAATGTGTGTATACACGTGCATATCTTTATATTTATTACCATAGTCATAGTATCTATAATGTTTTAAGTATATATTTTAATGTGGCTTTTTTAGTGGTTGTTGTAGGTATTACATCATAGATAGATATAAAAACATCCCTTCCCTTCATGCCCTTTACTCTCCCACATCTATAATGGATTTATCTGAAGTATTTCCTTTGCCTACATTTACAGCCACATTTGAGCGTCATTCTGTTTGCTGCAGCTGTCAAATGTAATTTCAAACCCTTGAGAGGAGAAGCTAACTCCATGACAGCACCTCTATTTTTGTGCACCATTTTTATTCTCAAGATTCCTTCTTTACCTTTTCTTCTGCTTTCTTGTTTGGAGCATTCTGCTGGTGGCAGATTCTCTCAGTTCTCCTTCATCTGAGAATGGTTGTACTTCTTTTCCCTCTGGTCTTGTGGTTTCAGATGAGAAATCTGCTGCCCTGGGACTACTCTGGGACCCATATCTGTGGGTCAGGTGTGGCTTCTCTCCTCCCGCCTGCGGGGTTCTTCTTTGCTTTGTATTCAGGAGTTTGATTGCTATGTGCCATAGTGTAGATTTATTGGGGATCCTATTTGAGATTTACTCAGATTTCTTGAATCTATAGATCTATGTCTTTTTTTTTTTAACCAAATTTGGAGTGTTTTCAGCCATTTTGTTTCCAGTGTTTTTCAGCCCTTCCCTTTCTCCTCTTCTTCTAGCACACTGACAATAGGATCATTAGATCTTCCTTTATGGTCCTACTGACCTTTGAGGGTCTGTTCATTCCCTCTGAAGTTCAGATTGGATAGCTGCCTTCCATCTTTAAGTCCATGGATTCTTTCCTCTGTGCCTTCCATTCTGCCATCCAGCCTAGTAGTTGGGTGGGTTGTTAATTTTGTTGTTTTGGACTACTGTATTTTTCATTTCTAAATTTCCATTTGGTTATTTATATTTTTCTTTTCTGAGACTTTCTATTTTTTAAATTTATTTTCATCATGTTCATGATTACTCACCAAAGCATTGTTAGAAAGTCTGCCTTTAAAACCTTATTAGGATAATAAGGTAACTGGACCATCTCTGTCACCTCAGTGTTGACATCTGCTCACTGAAACCACGAGACCAGAGGGAAAAGAAGTACAACCATTCTCAGATGACATCTCTTAATCATTTTGTTTAAGATCTCCTCAGCTTTTGGTATAGTAAGCGGGTTTTTTTTTTTTTTTTTTTAATCTAATCTGGATATTTAGGGCTTATGTGATTCTAAAACTTACTTAAAACTTCTCTTTTAGCCTATAGCAATCCCACTCTGACAGGGGAAGGAGAGCATCACCTTATTTTTGCTAGATGGGAGTGGATAGCCGGGCCCTGTCTTAGCCTCTGTAGACCGTGCATGGGGTCTGACAGTCACAGAGTTAGGGATTTTGTGCCCCACAGGCCTTTCTGAGGGTCTCCTCTCTGCTTCCCTATGGTCTCCATCCACACTGGGCAGTGGCCTCATCACCTCTGGGCAGCTGTGCAGGTCCTGGCTCTCTGTTAGACTCCTCCAACACTGTCCTGCTGGGGTTGGGCAGTGGGGACACATCTAGGTTCGCCTTTGCTGGAGGGGTGGGGTTGGGGGGCATAGTGGTTTGTGGCTGGAGTGGGACAGTTATTGCCCAAAAGCTTTTTGATTTGCCACACTACATTACTTATGCACTGGCTAGAGAGCACTTTCACTGGAGCCTCTTTTCTGTCTGTTCCCATTGGTGTTACCAATTGCCAATATCCTCAGCTCCAAGGCTAGGCTAGACAAGGCAGGGAACTCTCCACTGTGTGGTTTCTAGGGTCCCAGACCCCTTAGCTTGTTTGCCCTCTTGTCACCTCCTTTTGGAGTCCTCTCAATTTACACACACACACACACACACACACACACTCACACTTCAGATATTTTAGCTGTACTTAGTGGGAGGAATAGGGAAAAGTGCATCTACTCTATCTTCCTGGAAGCGGAAGGCCATGGTTTACTTTGCTTTTAACAGGGACTCAAATAGTACAAGTTTTCCCTTGGGCAATAAAGCATGCAGTTTTAGCAACTATAAAGAACTAAAGGAAGACTACAATTAAGGAAATCTTTAATTTTGAAATTAGCTAAATAAAATCATAGTGTCTGTACATTTTAATATATAACAGGGAAAACAAAACAATGTCTGTGTCTTAATAGGCCCAGAATTAGGGAAGCAAGAGAGCTTAAACATTGGTTTAATATTTTAAACCAAGCTTGGTTTAATTTTTAAAACCTTGGTTTAATGTTTTAAACCAAGAGTGCAAATCATAAGGTCTTATGAGGTACCAGGACCATCAAAGGGAAATTAAAGACCCAGAGCATTCCCAAACTGTTACAAACTCTATTTGTGTGTGAACCTTTTCTTCCTTCTTTCCTTTTTCTCTTTCTTCTCTCTCTCCTTCCTTCTTCTCCTTCTTTCTCCCTCCCTCCCTTCCTTTCTTTTGTTCTTTCACTGTTTTCTCCTTATTTTTAAGAGTTTGAGTTTTTTACTGTCTTACATTGCTGCTTCCGGACTTTGAGTCTATCTTTAGAATCAATTGATTTGAACTATAGTTTAGAAAAATGTCACAAATCTATGGCTTATTCCAGACTAATTACAAGATCATTTTAGCTGAGGAGAATCCTACAGAGTCACCTTGAATGGAAATTTGGAATGTTTTTCTAGAGCATCTTGTTTTCTGGTTTTTCTGCAACCCTGTTTAGAACAGTGTTTTCCAAACCTTGTTTACATCCCTTGTTCAAAAATTTCACCAAATCTTCACTCTACTTGTCTAATTTTTTACTTTATAATTTTTACATGAATTCTTTTTATGACCTCTTAAACTTGTTTCAAAAATTGGAAAGAAGAAATGAAGAGAAAGGGGAAGGGAAGGATGGAAGGAAGGTAGGAAGAAATGAGAGAGGGAAGGAGAAGGAGAGAAGGAAAGGAACATTGTACTGGTTTTATTATTATTATTTTTATTATTATTACTATTATTATGAATTTTTTAAAAATTAAAATAAGAAGGGATCATAGTCTCCCATTGTAAGCAAGCATATGTCTAGAAAATTTAGAATGAGAAAATTCTCTGTGATGCTCAATCTTCCCTCTTATCCCTGATAGTACTGGATATTCAGTTCTCTTGATTTTATAAAAATAAATCTCACCAATGTGTTAAACATATATGTGATCCATGGCAGAGAACTGTGACTTAACTTTATTCTGTGTTTCCTTTAAAATCATCTTCTGGGCACAATAGTGCACACCTGTAATCCCAGCTGTTCAGGAGGCCGAGGCAGTAGAATCACAAGTTCAAATCCAGTCTCAGCAATTTGGCCAGGCCCTAAGTAACTTAGTGAGACCCTGTCTCAAAATAAAATATAAAAAGGGCCAGAGATATGGCTCAGTCATTAAGTGCCTTTGGGTTCAATCCCTGGTCCAAAAAAAAATCATCTCCTTTAAGTATTTTGTCTCCTTTAATCAAGTCTTCTTTAAAATTTATTGTCTTGCTACTTGAAAACTCGGGAGGCCCTACAGCCTTTCTGCTTACTCTTAGATAACAAACCACCCTAGAGTCTCAAATCAGTAAAGAGAATGTGTCTTAAGATAAGAATCAACTCTTCAGTTTTCAATTGAAGACCAGACCTCTCCTTCCCTTCTTCTTGCTGGGACCTGTAGTTGGAAGCCACCTGCCTGCGGGGAAAGGAGGATGTGACCAGTATCTGCTCCCCCTACCCCTATCTAGCCATTGATACAGACCCCAGCTGGGTGACAGGGGCAAGACAGGACAGGAAAGTCAGTGCAACAGTCCTTCTTTTACTGGGTGGCAGAGTGACAAGAGTGCCCTCTGGCACTAGCAGATGATTAACACTTACTCTTTCCAAGATTTTCCTCCTTGGAGCCCTCCCTCCAGCAACCACTCTGGTGGCCTTGTCCTCATGGACCCCTGTCTCTTGCTGGGGCAGTCTTGCTGTGTCGGATTTGAGAAGGCTTCAGCGCATTCATCCCCTCAGATGTGACCCGTATCTAGTCCTGAGGAGGAGCGCTCACACATCCTTGACTCTGAGAAACAGCTGTGCCACCCACCCCAACTCAGCATCACACTTGTGCGTCCGCCATCAAAGCTCTTTGCCACTTTCTCCTGTGTTTCCTGGGGGACCAGACCCAAGCCTACACTGCCTTCATTCTCCAAGCTTTCTGACTGAACCCCAAGCAGCCCCTCCAAAAATAGAAGGTAAGAAGAGATGCACCCCAGAGGTGGTGGAGATCACACAGCACCAGCAGTTCTCCCGAAGGAAAATTCCTACAAATCCTTCCTTCTTCTTCCCGGACATTTCAGCCTCTTTTTGGCCTCAGTATGGCTGAGGAAGTCATAGAAGTATAGAACCAATTCTTAATTTTTTCCTTTAGAAAATCTGCAAGCAATGACCTGGCACCTCACTCTGGAATTTCAATCCTACATTTTTCTTAGTTAAAACTTTTAAGTTCACACCAAGACCAGGAGAATGGCCACTCCCTGTCCCTCTCAACTGACTCGTTGGTATCTCAGGGCTATTATTAAATCTTTCTCTGACCTATTCTTTCAGAAGCTAAATGATCCCATTTTTTAATAGCCACTTCCCTCCATTTCTTTAATAACTTGGCTTTCTTGCCTCCCATTTCCCTCGTTTTACCATGCTTTAAATAATTTCTGCTTCCAGGAGATGAGCACAAAGATATGTGCATAATGTTTATGATTTTGTTTTAATTTTATTTAATCTATTACCTTCAGTAGCTCATACTTTGACATATTTCAAAATTCAAGAGTTACAAAATAGTATCTATACAGTGACAATTTCTTTTCTAGCCTTGTCCAAAAGCCATCCTGCACCATCCCCCACCCAAGAATAAGTTCAACTAGTTCCTCAAGAATCTTCCAGCAGTGCTCTGCATACATCCAAGCAATTGTATATCTCTATCCTGGCCCCCAGTCACCCTATTTCCACCCTTATCCTGTCAATAGTGGATGCTTTCCCTCTGCTTTATAAGAATATCTCCAAGATCCTCCACATCAGAAGAGAATGTCCTGATTCTCCTCAGCAGCCACATTATAGTCCTTTGATCAGATGCTCCATTTATTTCACCAGTTCTTTAAGTACTAGGTGGCTTCCAGTTCCTCTCACAAACAGTGCTGCAGTGAATATTCTGGTAAATACATCATTGAGCTCATGTGAAAATATATCTGCAGGATAAAATTCCAGCAAGAGAATTGCTGGTCAAGCATGTGTACAGTGTCATTCTAATGATGTTGGTGAATTGTCTCCCACTGGGGCTGTGCCAGTTGTCTCTTCCCAGCAACACAGGAAGAGTGCCTGTTTTCCCATCCTCTCCTTATTTAGCACCAGCATATATTGAATATTGATTGATGGGTGGAATACTATATCTTAGTTGAGTGAGGCTGAGCGGATAAATGTTGCATACACTCATTTGTGTTTTCTTATTCTCCAAGCTGTCTTGCATAGGATATTCAAATGCTTACTTGGACGGCTATAAAATTGTTGGGAGGTGTTATGGTTTGAATGGGAGGTGTCCTCAAAAAACTCATGGGTGAGACAATGCAAGAAGTTTTAGAGGTGAAATAATTGGGTTTTGAGAGCCTTAACCCAATCACTGAATTAATCCCTTGATAGGGATTAACTGAGTAGTAACTAAAGGCAGGTAGTGTGTGGCTGGAAGAGGTAGGGTGTGCCTTTCAGGTATGCATTTTGTATCTGGTGAGTGGAATCTCTCTGCTTTCTGATGTGATGTCCCTGGCTTTTTCCTCTGCCACACTCTTCCACCATGATGTCCTGCCTCACCTTGAGCTGTGAGGAATGAACCCTGAGCCATCTATGGACTGAGACCTCTGAAACTGTGAGCTTCCCAAATAAACTTTCCATCCTCTAAAAGCATTCTTGTCAGGTCTTTGGTTGTGGCAGCAAAAAAAAATTGCCTTAAACAGTAGGATTATCTCAACCACCATGCAGGTGATTGGCAGGAGATCTTTGATGTACAGTCATCCCTCAGTATCCTGGAGAATTGGTTCCTGGGACCCCGTCCCCCAAGGGTACCAAAATTTATAGATGCACAAGTTTCTTGTGTAAAATGGCATAGTTTTTGCATATTAACTGCATGCACATCCTCTTGCATAACTTAACTCATCTCTATATTAATTATAATACCTAATACAATGTAAATGCTATGTAAATAGTTGTTGTACTGTATTGCTACATGTTCAGTACAGATGCAAGTTTTTCCCAATATTTTCACTCCAGGGTTTGTTGAATCTGTGACATGGAACCTTAGATTCAGGGCCAACTGTTTGTGTATATGTATGCATATCTATCTATTTATCTAAAGAGAGAGAGCAAGAGAAGGGGCCAGGATCTAACACAGGAAAGCTTCAAGAGAACTGCAAGCAAGAAGCATAGACTATTTATGTCAGAACATGATGCCAACTTGGACAATGGTGAACTTCATTCAGCTGGGTGCACAAATAGATTTTAGTTCATATCTATAATGCAGGCAAATTCCTGCAATGATTTTGGTAATGATTCCAAAGAGAATTATTAGCCGATATTTTGCTCCAGCTGTATCTAGCGATCAGGAAATTGCAATACAGGCAAAAAACCTTGAGAATATTTGTACCCTCCAAGACAAGACTGTTTATAAAGAATGTATCAGTACTGAAGAAATGTGGTCTTGCAGTCATTGAATCTAGAGGGGAAAATATATATGTGAAAATATACATGTATGTATGCATAGTATATATTCAACATATACATAGCATACACATATATAGAATTCAAGTATCAATCATTGACTGTCTGATGGTATAGCTGTTGTTTGTACTTTAAAAAGTTGCACACAATAAACGACTACAAAAACAAATCAAAAAACGATTTCTGACAGTAAAATGTAGGAGGGGGAGCGTTTGCTGTTTAACTGGAAGAGACATTTTCTTGCAGGTATATGTAGAAAAGTCACTGGCTAGAGATCTTAAACAATTAGCAAGTTTACTTAAACTTTTACTAAAAATGTATTTAAAAAGTAGCCTTTTAATTTTAAAATTTGCTCAGAGAAATATACAAAACTGACAAGGTGTTGGAAGTAGACATGCAGGAAAATTTCTTTCCAGGTCATGTTAGCTCCTTTCATTGATCTTTGGGCAAATCGACTCTTGAATAATCTGAAGTCACTGAAGTTGTCCATCTTTTGATTGTGGGACCCAGCCAGGCATTGATCCTCTCAGAGGCTGTTATAGATGGCAAATGTGGCTCCTTCAGGGCTTTGCGACTTCGGTCAGTTTCAGCTCCCTAGTGATTTGATAAGTACTTTGCATGGTCCATGAGACTCCTGGAGGGCAGGCCAGGAATGCACTTGGGGCTTGAATCCAGAAGGAGAGGGAGTCTGGGAGCCATGTGCATCTAGTTAAGAACAGGAATAAGCACAAAACAATATTAACTTTAGAAATGAGATGAAAGCCCGTGTGTGCCAGCTTTCCCACAGAAGGGGAGACCCTGCGAACCTCCAGCCCCTTCAGCACTGCTTTTAGATGGAAATGATTTTGTGGAATCCTGACACAAAAGGAAGATACAAACGAAGTGAAGAGCCTCAGCGAACAATTACATGCAAGTAGGTTACATGAAAATATAGTCTCAAGTGTATGATATCTTGTGAATATTAATTAAGGAAATTATTCTCAGAGCAGCTAGTGTTTAAAACAAGATGTAATCTCTGCTGAGTGGCCCCGCCATTCTTTCTTTCAGTGTTTAACTTCAAAGGGCTTTGGAGTTGGGGCAAATGAGATTATTATTACTTCAATCTAGACAGGAAGCCTATTCTAACCAATTGGAGGATAAATTCTAGAATTACACATAGCAGTTAATACAAAGAAGAAAATAAGACTGCACACCCATGAGGATCTGCCTGCTAAAATAATGTGTTTTAACCTTTGCTGTCTGATCTACTCTCTGTCTACAAAAATTGTACATTTCAGATTGTACATTTCTCCAGCTGGAGAAGGACATGGTCAGCTAGAGATATAATTTTTCCATATTTTTATCCATGCAATATAATTATACATGATAGTGGGATTGGTTGTTATACATTCATACATGCACACGATGTAACAATGTAATTTGGTCACTATCGTTCCCCAGTATCTCCCTTTTCCTTCCCCTCCTCCCTCTATCTGGTGCCTTTTCTCTGCTCTGCTGGTCTCCTTTCTGTTTTCATGAGACATCCCCTGAAGATTTAAGTTTTTAAAGCTGTTCTTCTCTACTGATTTGGGGCCATTAGAAATATTAATATTACTAGTAATAGTAGGAAACACTCAAACAGGTCTGTGTCTGGTGCTAAGTGTTTTGCTTATGTTAGCCCCCTTAATCTTCATGAGTTCTCTGGG
This sequence comes from Geosciurus inauris, assembly GCA_004024805.1. Classification (NCBI taxonomy): domain Eukaryota; kingdom Metazoa; phylum Chordata; class Mammalia; order Rodentia; family Sciuridae; genus Geosciurus; species Geosciurus inauris. Next base: position 26,121 of record PVHX01015276.1, read on the forward strand.
GGGGGGGGGGTTGCATGCTAAACAAATGTGGAGATGTAAAGTAATCCCAATGGATCAGATAGGGAGCTGGGATTTAAAGCCTAGCACCAGAGCAGAAGTTGAGCCACAATACTATGCTATACTGTCCCATAATTAAAACTCATATGAAAAAAAAAGGGCAAGGTATGTGCATTGAAATCAGGATAATGGTCTGATGACCAAGACAACTCTGAGGAGGATAAAGACTAACCTTTAAAATAAAAAGCACATACCTTATTAGCCAGGACCAGTGAAAATCAAATCATATTCACAGATTATTAAGAATGTCCATATGAATTTGGCAGATGTGTGTATTAAAAAAAATAGACTGGAGGAAAATAGCCAACTACCTACTGTTGACATTTTAGCTGTTGGTGAAATCAGTGCCACTGCCCCTCAACTTGTTCCATAGATGCTGGGCACGAATGGTTGCAGATGCACCCAGATGCTGGATGGATACAATACAGTGAGATGAGAGATGCAGATGTGAATTAACTGGCTGCAGATGTGGGCTGGCCATGCATAAAGTCTATCCACGCCAGGTTCCCCAGCAGAAATTTCAATGTCATGGTTCCTTGATCCTCAGCTGTAACACTCCACATGAGTGTCGGAGGAAAGTCAAAATATGTTCTGCCAGTTTTGGACCAATTGGAGACTCAAAAAAGTCAGGCTTTTTAGAGCTACCTCAATGCCTGGCACTTGTGCCATATACCAGTGACCTGAGCCTACCCCTGGCTGTCCAAGTGTATTCTGCAGGGCCCATCTTCATGCCATTGGTAGTGCTGTCCCTCTCCTGAAAGCCCACCACCCAGCTCTCCAGAGGTTAAGACCTCCTCATGACTCTGACCTTCAACCTCAGAAACTGAGGTAGCCTCTTCCTTTACAGTCCAGTGGGTCTTTTTCCTTTAGCACTACCCTAGCGTTTATTACTTATTGTATCAATTTCTACTCCTCTCTCCTTCACTTAACAAAGCATAAGGAGACTGTGACCCATGTCTTTTCGATTTCTTCTTCTGCTGGCTCCCGACACAATGCAGCCACATTGTAGTAACTCAGCATGTAACTGTAGAATGAATGTTTATCTCCAAGAAATCTGAAAGCCTCAAGATAAGCTATCTCTGGTTTGCACGCCACTTCAAAAATAATAAATATTTTGTGAATATTAACAATTTCAGAATTTTCACAGACCAAAAAATGAATTCTTGGCTTCTCTAAAACAAGAGACCTGACCACAATGGACTTGAATCCCACCTATCACAGTGAGCTGGAAGTGGAGAGTTGCTGTCCCTGTGGGGTAACACATTCACTTTGAGATTTGCCCCATTCACTAGATTTGTCCTACATATTCTGATCTTGTAAACTGCCTTCTTCACTCATTTATAAAACCTTGTTCACCCTTTGAGTATTAGATTTTGCACCCCTAAGATCCTATCAGACCGAACAATGAAGTTCTCTTTGACCTGTGATCACCATTTCCAGCACATATATGCTATGGTGATCTTTCACCATTCAATTTTTGTTGTAGCAACATGTCATCCACACAATCTGTTCGCAAGGGGCCAACGAGGTGGGAGAAGGACGGGGAGCTGAAGGGAAGCTCTGTCTTCTTCTGGCATATCAGCTGTTGGCACTGGTAAAAGGCAGGATTTTGGCTGGGATGGACAAGCAAGCCAGCTAGGAATGGCAGCTCCTATATTTCAGCCAGCAAAAGACTTTGCAAAGCCTGCTTTGCATACGACAGTTCCGCTGACCACATTGGAGTCACAGGGGAATAGTTACCCCTGGAACTTCCTCTCTGCAACAGTAGCACCCTGTTTAAGGGAATCAAGAATGGAATATGATCGTCTCATATATACGCTGCCCTGAGCTTTCAGGCGACCATACTGGCATGAGCTTTCAGCATTGAAAAAACAAATGAAAGCTCTCTGGAAATAATAGGAGCCCTGTGTCCTGGAACCCAAAGAATAATAATCCCAGGCCATCAGTCATCCAAGCTGAGAACAGTTTCTTCCTCTCTCTTTGCTGTGCCTGAAATGACCTGACACAGATCCTGAGCCCAGGAGGGCTGTGAAACCTGGCCCAGGGACACAGAGGAGGTCCCCCCACACACACACTGCTGAAATGCCAAGTAATGCAGGACTTTTCCTTCCTTGTTGATGAAAGTCATTTCCCAGCTGTTAATAGGAAGCACAGTTTTGGCAGACAGGTGACATTTCATGAGCCCCTAATATTTGGATTGAAGGGAAACTTCGAGTCTCTGGGGGAATTCACAAGAGTAAGAATATGAGCAATGCATTGAGAGTTTATATTCTCAGAAGTTCACTAAATCGTCTCCATGCATGATCTCACAACCATCTGAAACAGTAGGCCCCGTCTTATGTCCATTTTACAGAAGAGGATGCTGCCACTGTGCAGGTTAAGAAAGGTCACCATGGTCATGGAGCAGGTTACAATGTGAACCCTGTCTCTGTCTGTCTGACCCCAAAGCCCTCACTTTTAACTGTAACTCTGATTATTTTCCCCATTCTTTCATGTATTTCCCAAATACATACTGAGAACCTGCTATTAACCAGAAGTTATTCTAGGAGCTTAAGATAGAACTAATTAGATAAGAATCCCTGCCATCAATGAGGTTATCTTCTACCAAGTATGTCCTGCATTTTATTTGTGGAGATGGTTCCTTGGTAGCCTTTGTTTCTAAAGTACTCAGGGAAAGTACACGAATGTAGGGAGAGGTCTGAGGCTACTTGCCGTATGTACATTTTAAAACTAAACTCAAGGGGCTAAAAAGTTCCTGCTGAACTTGAAAATGAGGTTAGGGTATATTCTATCAGTTTTCCCTGGAGGGGAAAAAATCCCCCAATTTTAATTCCCTTCTGAACTCAGCCACATGTTGAGATAAGGAGGGTGGGGTTATAAATCAACTCAGCTCCCTTGGGAGAAAAATTATAGTAATAAGCTTTTTAAAAATGATGATAATAATAAGCTATATGATTTCAAAGTGACTCACCACCACCCCCTCTTTTTTCCCCCTCTGACAACTGAAATTGATTTTGAAAGGAAAGGCTGTGGAGATTTTAGTAGAATACAATCCAGACATTCTAAATCTAAACCCTCTCACCAAAGAGACTGCAGATCTGGAGACGCCTGGGCTCTGTTGATAATGCCCTATGCTGTGCCCGACATACTACACCCACCGCCACATGTCACTCAACATGCCTGAGAGCTCATAGATGAAGGAAATAGAGATGGAATGATATTAAGACTGAAATCAATACAGCTTTCTTTTACATTTCCCAATAGTCTCAATAACTTCAAAGAAGCCGATATGAATATAATTAATGAAGAGAACAAACACCAAGTGGAAAATAAATCTGGACCTTGTTTTATGAGTACTGTTACAATGATGGATTTAGGATTGCAGACATGTTTGTTGGCAAATCTGACCACTCATTTCCAAATGGTATATAGTACTTTGGAACAATTGAAGTTGCAACGGCCTTGGTGCCCCTTAGGAAAAATATCTTGCTGAAATTACTTCGTACCCAACTAAACAAAGCTCTTGTACTTTGATGCATTCAGTCGCGATCAAATTTATGTTTGAATCAGTATTAGAGTGAATCCTCTAACCATCTCTCCATTTGGTTGCTTCTGCAAGCTAATCCTGCTTAAAATATGTATATTCTCAGAAAACAGACTTAACTGAATAACAACAATGCTCAGAGGAAATTCACTTTTCCTACTTGTAAAAGAAATAAAAACTCTTGCTAGGGAGTAGATTCATAACCTAGGAAAAATATGACTTTGGCTGCATTTGCAACTCTGTCTAGCTGTGTGGTCTTCTTAATGGAAGTCCTTCAAATACTCCAATCCTTGGTCTTCTCATCAGTAGTACCATAATAATTATACAAGTATATTTATGGGGTGTTCAACTATGCATTAGACCCATCCTGTGCTAAGGGGTTCACATGCTTATCCTCTTTAACCCTCTCAACAGACCAATAAGGTGGTTTATTACATCCCCTTAATGTAGATGAGGAAACTGAGGCTCAGGGAGGTTTAATGACTAAGTTGTGCTTTTTTATTTTTTCCAGTACTGAGGATTGAATCCATGGGTGTTCTATCACTGAGCTACATCCCCAGCTCCCCATCCTCCACACACACACTTTATTTTGAGACCGGCTCTAAGTTGCCCAGGCTGGCCTTGAACTTGCAATCCTCCTGCCTCAACCCCCCAGGTTGCTGGGATCACAGGCGTGTACCACCTAACCAACCTGTGCCTTTTAAGCATATGAAAGCCAGCGTTTTAACTGAAGCAGCCTGTCTCCAGGGCCTTGATCCTTTTTCTTTTTTTTTTGTACCAGGATTGAACTCAGGGGTACCATGGATTGAACCTCTGAGCCACATCCCCAGCCCTATTTTATGACAGGGTCTCACTGAGTTGCTTAGCACCTCACCATTGCTGAGACTGGCTTTGAACTCGTTGATTCTCCTGTCTCAGCCTCCCACAGTGCTGGGATTACAGGTGGGCCTCCATTCTTAACCACTATGTTCTTGGGGCTGGTGGTGACATTAATGCAATCATAGCTAAGTTGATTTGCTCTTTTTTAGCTAATTCTTACCTCCCTGTCCTCTTGAACTCAGGACATCTGACAAGCAAAAGTCAAAGGAAGAAAGGGAAATGCATGGCAAATTGCAATTATCTCTTTATATGTGGTAGAACCAGAACCAACTGGGGGGAAAAATGGTCCTTCTAATCTCTTATAACCTAGCTACCACTCCATGAGTTACAAAGACCTGGATATATTGATCCCATTGCTCCAAACCCCTCTCAGCCCATTGTGGTCAAGGTAAGTGATTATTCAAGTGTACCAAACCAGGACTACATGGCAAAAAGGTAAGAGTTCTGGTAATTATTCATAATTATAAACTGTGTGGAATAAATTCAAAGCATTTAGGCCTTGAAATGATTTTAAAAAGCTAGATGATTCACTTCAACCTTTTTGTTTTATTTTGTTTTTGTTTTAAGCTATGGATTGGGATTAAACCCAGGAGGACTTTACCACTGAGGTACATCCCCAGTTTTTTCTCTTCCTTCCTTCCTTCCTTCCTTCCTAGACAGAGTCTTGCTAAGATGCTGAGGCTGGCCCCATGCTTGCAATCCTCCTGCCTCAGCCTCCCCCAAATACTGAGATTACAGATGTGAGCCACCTCACCCAGTTTAACTTTGACTTTCTATTCAGGGTCGGGTCGGGTTTACTTTTTTAATGATGATCCAATACTTGATGCGAGTGACAACCATGTTTCTAAGGGATTTCAGGGACATGAATTTAGTCAGAAAATGTCCCAGAAAGCAGTCACATTACAAAACTTGCACAGAAAGAAAGAGAATTGTTTGGTCCAGTGATTTGCCGGGGAAGATACACGAATGCCTTGATATTCTTTTAAGCCAGTTGTAAAAGGGGAAATGTTTGCATCCTTAAGGTACAAGAGGACAGACATGTGCAAATCTTGGTTCAACTGGGTGCTTCAGTCCACATGGCAGGAAGTGAGAGAAAGACCTGCAATAGAGAAGCTTCTTGGGTCTGACGTTGGAGAAGGTCCCGGCTAAAGGGGCATCCTGTGTGCTGTCTTTTCCGGCAGCAGCACAGCATCATGCCCGGTGACCTAGCACATCAAAATGCTAAACACCAGGCTGGACCAAAAATTCACTCATATTAGTGCACTCTTAGGACTTTTAAAATATAGTACGGAAGTCTAACACCTAATCAATAGTCTCAATTGAAATCAGTAGAGTCAATTTTCTCCCTCTTGTAGGTGTGGACAGGAATGGGGAGTAGAGCTGACGCAGCGAGGACCAGTCATTTCAAGTCATGCAGCTTCAGGCAAAGAGCCTAGAGCACTTCTCCACTGGAACCTGCAAAGTCCCTGTGCAACCAGGTGCTCTGGTGAAGGCTCATGTCACCTCACAACTGTTCTTCACAAGGGTCCTAAGTTTCCCCTTCTGCCCTTCATTCTTCCCTCTTTCCACCAAAGGAGGAAGTCTTGGCCTGATGGCATATGCATACAATACCTTTCAGCAATGTAGTTGAGGCTAGAGGTAGGATAGAGCAGGGCTCAGGATTGCAGATGGGGTGAGGGCATGAGGAAGGGTTGGGAAGGTTGAAGGTGGGGACAAAATGAACCAATCAAACAATAGCAAGAGTGTCTTTAAAGGGATACCACCAGGACTAGGAGTGTAGCTCAGTGGTAGAGCATTTACCTAGCCTGCATGAGGCCCCGGATTGATCCCCAGTATTACAAACAAATACACAAATGAATAAATAAATACCACTTACTCTTTCTTCTCCTTTACTTCTGCAATGTTGTTGAGTGCTCCCACTAAATGCTAAATTAAAATTTGCCATAGGCACCTCTTTGGTGTACGTTGCTTACTATTATACAAGATGAGCTCTCTTTTGCGGGAATTAGACTTTAATAGTGTCTCCTTTGTGCTTTCACCAGTTTAATATCAGAGCAAAACATAATTATAGCGAAGGCTGTTCCTGGATTAGGTGGTGGCTTGTGCCGCCTTACTGTGTGCCTGTCTTCCTTCATTTGGCTTTGTGCTGGTTCCTATCATCTTCTAATTATCTCTTCCTCTCTTGGTTTGACAGCCTTAGAAGTTATAAGGGTATTATCTGAATACAAATTAAATTTCTTTTTTTTTTTAAAGAAATGAAGAAAAAGAGAAGGTTCTTTAGGAGTGGCCCATTTCACTCCACATTAATAGAACAGGAAATCCTATAAAGCGTCTATGGTTTTCAAGATCTATGAAGCCAAATCAACCCCAAGTCAATGCCAGCCCTGCCTTGGATGAGAAGGGCATTTGTAGTCTCTTCTCTACCTGAGTTTCCACCTGAAAAAAAAATAAATAGAAAAAAGGAAAGAAAGAAAGAAAGAAAGAAAGAAAGAACGAAAGAAAGGGAAAGAAAGAAAGAATCACACTTACTAATCTCAGGGTGGCAATTGGTGGATTTAACAGTGCCCTGAAAATGAGACTCCTGTGTTTAATGAAGCATTTCATTCAAAGGTTCATTTGGCTAATAAAAACCCCGTTTTTCACTTGTGTTTGAAGCTAGCCCATTATTCTTTTGCACGTGGTTTGAACCAGTTTCCCATGAGCTGCGGTCGCTCCTGAGGATGGATCTGAATGGCACTTATTAGGAAGGGAAGAGCTCATGAATTCAGATCATCCTTAATGCTGAAATGAGCTGTAATGAAGCCCCAAGATCAAAGTGCTTGAGGAGCAACAGCAGATGAATGGGCCACGGCGCTTGGGTATGGCTTGCTATAGAAAAGAATTAGGAAATTTCACTTAAGTAGCCAGAAAGATTTCTGGGCTAGCATGCTATGCATTTAATTGTTTATGGGATTGGCGAATGAAACACACTTTTAACAGATACATAGTCTCCCTCAGAGAAAATGGTTCTACAGGTATTTTCTACAAGGAAAGCCTTTAAATTAGCATCAAGAGCAGAAGCCAGGCCATTCTTAGCTCCTGGGGAGGAGGAGACGGGGACCAGGGAAGGAAAGACCCAGAAAGAAGGGGGAAGAGAAAAAGGGGATGGGGAATACAGCCTTTCCTCCAGCCTCCAGGGGAAGCACAGACCCTCCTTCCGAGGAAAAGCAAATCACTGTTTTTCTAAATACAGTGAACCCGAAGCAAAACAGAGTGCCTGGATTGCAGTAATGGTCCCTCCCTGCCAGGCTTTATAGCAGCAAGATGCAGGCAGGATGGAAAGCAGATGCAGCCATGTGAGCACGCCAGTGCTTCATTCTCCTTGAAAAGATGTCAAGGATTATTTGTGTTACCATCTCTGGAAAAAGCAGAGGCGTTCTCTTAAAGGATGAATGAAAGATGAGTACAAAGAGTTAATTTGAAACCAATCAAGGCCCGTGTTCATCTACTGCTTCAGAAATCCTTCTATTTTAATGATGAATTTATTTTCAAAGCAGTGCCGAGCCTTTGGAGGGGAATTCCACCTCTTGCAGCTGCGTGATCTGCCCTGCAGTGTTGAGCTTTCTCGCCCACCTGCTCTTTGTAAAATAGTGTGGACTTCCCAGAGCTGAGAGCGTGCCAAACTGGCTGAGCCTGCCAGAGAGCCATCCCTAGCCTCTCCTCCAGCCCCCTGAGTGTCGATGAATACACACACCACAAACCCCTGAGAATCAGGCAAAGCAACTCGGTGGAGCCACACGACCACACGGCAAAGCCACAGACAGGCTCCCTCTTGCCTTGCAGAGGATCCTGCTGAATTTTCTATGGTTGATCTGTTAACCTAACTTGGCTTCTCCTGCTGCCCTGTTCAAAAGCAGTTACATTGAAAATATTCTTTGCAAACATTTTTTTTAAATATCACACCTGAAAAACCCTAAACAAAATTCCTACTTCATATTCCAAGTACAACTTCTGAAGAGGCTAGAGGATTCGATCTACTTTAACTGGGATAGTGTAGGCATGTCTGTTTAGAACTAGCACCTAGCCATGATTTTAAAAGCTCAGCTCAATAGCTTTTGGTTCCTTTTCTTCTTTTTTCAAAGACATCTAATTGTAATGTTCTGAAATTTAAATATGGTTGCTATGTGTTTGGTTATCAACAATTTCTAGATTAATGCAGAAGCTCATTTAATAGAGCCGAATGCTGTCCCTTTGTGCCTTCGAGGACATCCATAGTTCTGTTAACTAGGAGGATTGTGAGACCTGACCCTTAGCAATGAAATGCACCTACATGAAATGCACTTTCATGTCTCCTTCATGGAATCATCCGAAGTCCACCTATTTACTTTCCTTAACAAAGGGAAACAGTGTACCAAACTACATATTTTATAATGGTGATACATTGAGGAAATACACTATTTGTTCTAAACTAATTTTAATCAAATATCCATGGCATAACCTTCATTCTTTTTCCCCCTAATCAACTTCAATCCCTAAATTTTCACATCCTTATAATTCTCTCAAAGTTCATCAAGAAAGTCAAAATAAGGTGATGAACAATTTGTGTGCACATATTCACAGTGATAGCAATGGCCATAGTCATGATGGACTAAAGTCAGGGTTTGGCACTTACTGAGCCTCATTGAATAGTATTTGATACTGTCACCCTAGAGCATCAGATTTCATGTGCTTCCTATCAGTCTTTGCTAAGACTGTGAATAAGACAAAGATCACTCTTTACACTACAGTATCATATGACTTAGAAATCTATAAAATGCAGCTTGCAGATGTTTCTCAGACAACAATTGAAAGACTTTCAGGGACAGCATGTTTTAGCAAAGTATGGAAAGTGTACCTAATGAATAGGTAAGAATGACCATACTCCCAGGTAGTTGTGAAGAATTGAATCTTCAAGATGCCCCTTTAGCTTTCATCCCACTTCCAGCCCTGATCTTGGTGGGCTCACTAGTGACCTTCCTTTTGCACATGCCAGCTGCCAGCCTGGTAAAACTTGGCAGGCACAACTTGTTGCAGAGAACATTACTGGGCAACAGGGTATGTAGGGCACTGTATTCTTTCCACATTCTCCATCTCCCCTCTGCCATGCTAAACTCAGTTTGCTTAAGACTTGGGCTTAACATACAATGCAAACACCACGATCAATTTTCAATTTATTCAAGTATTTAAATATATTCTTTTTATTATGGAAGCTTAATTGCTTTCTACTAAAAATCTAAAGCAGATAGGAAATGGGTAAAGTCTCATAGTGAACCTACCAACTGTGCCCTCTATAGTTCTTTTCTCATACACAAAATCCATTTGTTGGGAGTGTAAATGAGCAAGTCCTTGTGGTTTTGCTATACCATTCTTTTGTTGTGCATGGTAGGATAGGAAATCATCCTAGAAGTATCAGAATTACACTTTGAAATTTTGCCCCACCTGCTTTTTAAGAATCTCAAAGTTATGCTGTACATGTTTAATATATATCTGCTTTGGGTATTTGGCTAGACTGGCTTGTTCACTGAAGTACCTTCAAAGCCAAGCATGGTGTACGGCACACAGTAGGTTGAAGCGCAACTGTGCTACTTCCCACCTCTCCTCCACTGGCCAGCACTGGGCACTTTGTAGGGGTTTATCTACTTTTCCTCTAACACTATGTTTTTGATATACAAGTTTCTGTCATCTGCAAGCTGTAGAAATCAATATGAAAATGTACTAAGTATTGGAGTTTTTATCAATGGTAATAGACCCTGGTGAGTTAATGAAACAGAAATGGTGGTATCAGTTTCTAAAAATTTTCTACATGCTTCCATACAAACAAAAGATGTGACATGTACACTCTACAAGTATGGAGTAAGGCACAGTTTTAAATTGTTATGGAAAAATATTTTAAACAAACCCTGTGATGTTCATAGTAGGGAAGCAAGAACATCTCAAAAATGGTGATGGATTTGCTCTAGGCCAATCATTTTATCACTTGGTCATCCATGGCCAGTGGCACACAGCTGTGAGGCAGCTGGCCAGGTGTTATAGACAGGCACTGTGTCCTCCAAAGACCATCTCTTTGCAAAGTTCACTGCCCTTACCACAGATCTTAGAATATGACCTCCACCAGGGCAGGAACTTACTTGTTCTCCACATGTACCATACCTAGTATGTGACACAAGGGATGTGTACAGTTCACGACACATAGTGAGTCCTAAAAATTACTTGTCAAATGAATGAATGATGATAACTTATGACTGAGGTCTCATTTGCATTAATCTTATTCTGAGCTTCATGTAACAAGTTGGAGGAAGTGCAAGACATAATTGGGTTAATTTGGATTTCACCTCAAGCTGCTCTTTGATCTTCTGGACATTCACCAGATTCCTGCATCCATTTAAGCTCTCTTTAGGATGCCCTTACACACCTCAAGGCATTTTTTTTTTTTCAACAGAAAGCTTGCAGAATCTGCCCACCATAAACAGAGGAGAATCAGGTGAGCCTTTTACCTCAAGAAGATGTAAATGACTTTTTTTTTTCTCATTGTGAGATTTTTAGGAAAGTCATTTTACCTCTGAGTCTCAATTTCATCCTTTGAAGGAGAGAGTTGAGCCAAATGGTTAGCTTTCTGAGTTGCATTCAATAAAGAGCCCAGGGTACTTTCTGGAACAAAGAGAAAAGAGTTAAGGCCAAGTGAGTAGGGCTGGGAGTCCTCCATTCACACATGAGCAGAGGGTCTTTGGTCGCTGCCAGTCTGCAGGCAAACCTCAGCCCTCCTATTTACTAGCTGTGCTGTATTAGCTCTGTCATTTCACTTTTCTGTCTCCTCACCTGCAAGCGGAGCTGACAACAATACATATAAAACCCAGTATGTGAACAATGCTATGTAGATTTTAGATATTGTTGTCTTATATGTTGGTGTCCCCCATGATGTTTGGGTTTAAAAGGTTTGCATGTCTCCTTGCTTCTAACAAAACAAAAATTCTCAAAATTTTTACAATGTTCAGGGTCTTTAACTAGGGCTTACTGGGGAATCCTAATTACAAAGAGGCCCATTGCACTGATATTAACCTCCCTGGACACGGCCCCACTGTTGCCATTAACCCTGCACCGCCCTGTGCCACCAGCCAGCTTTTGCCTGGTGTGTTTAAGTCAGCACAATGGACTTCTGCCACTCATCTGAGCTCGCTGTTTCTTCTGGAGATTATTCTGCAGTTCCATTCAAACAGCCTCAGTGTAGCTGGGTGTCTGATGCCTGGTGCTAGACAGAGAAGGGCTCCGTGGCTAATCGCCTACATTTCTGTGAAGACTGAAGGAAAAGATAAATTTCCTTAACAGTCAACATTTCAGGGAAGGCATTTTCTTTACAGAAAATGGTAACCATCTGAAAAGATAGGAACCTCAGGCAGTTTAAGATGCGCAAGGAAGGAGAGTCTAGCAGTTCAACGGCTTTAAAATTCCTTTTGGGTAGATACTGTATGAATCTAAATAAAACCTGAATGATTATGGTAATTAGCCACACTAATAACCTTGCTCAGAAACTTCTTTTATCAGCCATTTTGCTTCCAGCATGCGGTAAAGACTGCGAGGCATCTCCTTCCTCTTACCTGGGGATGAAGGTTGAAGGTGATGGACATCATTCTCCAGAATCCTGACTATGGTACACCCTCTTTTTGGATCTGCTCCTATTCGAATCTTATACCCCCTGACCTGGGCACTGATACTGTCCTTCCTCAAGCCCCATTTTCCTGGTTTGCTCCCCAAACATTATAATATTGGTTCTCTTTCTTCCTGCCTTTTCCTCTTTTCTATCTTCCTCCTCCCCTGACATCCTCTCCTTAAGCTCACTTGGTATAAAGAAAAAATAAAAATGTTCTGCCTCTTTCTTGGGACTAAAGTTGGACAGGGGCATCTCTGTCCCAGAAATATGTTAAGATTAATCCCATTTCCAAGGACACACAGGCACTATAATGATTTATGGGCAGCAGAGAGGAAACTGACCCAGATACATGATGTCAAGGAACTGGGCAGAAGAATGGCCAAAAGTCAGACTCCAAATGTGGCTCCCCAGGCTTCAGGTACAATTAGCTGCCAGTGTGTCCTTTTGGGAAGCAGGAGGAGGTTGGAAAGTCTGTTTCAGGCACAGGAGCAACAGAACAATTCTCTCACCCTTTCCTCTGCCCCCTCCCTTCTACCCCATTTCTAACTGCCAGTCTGACAGTTTTAGGGACCAATCCAGTAGCCAGAATCTTCCCACGCCTATAGCCTGTCTATGCCAGGCTTAGATGGCTGACTTGGACTTTTGGGGAGGAAGGAAACTCATGCTCCCTGCCACTCTCCTCCTAACCCCCATTCTCTAAATCTATTAGAAAATGTCTAGGGAGTCATACCTTTTTCCACATTTGTACCAACTCACATGTGAGCTGTTTCAAGGCCCAGGGTTTTAAGAGCAGAGATCCAAAAATCCACAGGAGAGTTTCTAGAATATGTTGCCAAGTGGAAGTTCTGAGTTGGATTTGTAATACGGGGAAGGGGAAGACACAGTCCAAGGCTATTCATGGAAGCAGAAAAGGGCCCAGCAACAGTGGCCACAAGTATGCAGGGGAGGTGGAGCCCAGGGTGGCTCCCTAGCTAGATGGTTCTTGTGGTATAACCACGGTTCTGTCCTCTCTGCCAGCCTCTCTTGGCTCCTGTGGGCTTTCCCCACCAGGTTCTCGCATCTTCCGATGATCCTGCAAGACACCCAACAACCTTTCAACAAATTCCTATTTTGACTAAGTTAGCCGAAGTCTGCTCAGCCACGTTGGTTACAGCCACCAGCCCTTACTCATTGACTTTCTTTTACACATTTGAAGATAACTTTTATATACTGTTTCTTTTTGACTTTAAGGTTTAAGGCTAAACCTCCACAGTTCCTTTGGTGCTTTTCCAGGTGGTTCAATTTCCCATCCCTTTGCCACCCTACCCTCCTGGCTCCCCTCTCTACCCCTGCTACCTCTTTCTAGACCTAGATTTGATATTTTCACTTTCATTAGTGCTGTCTAGAATGCATAGCCACATCAAATTCTTGACTAGTATTGTCAAATGGAATCTCTAATTTTTTTTTCTACATAGCATGGAAAAGCCATATCACTCTAATTTCATAGTTTTTTTTTTGTGTGTGTGTGTGTGTGTGTGTGCATTTTAATTTGGAAGTCCTAGGTTACAAGGTCAGGGTTGCTCTGTCTTGAAGGATTCCAAATTCACCAATCATCAGGTTTCTGCCCTTTTCCTCCTATGCCTGAGTCCGAATTTACACCCCATTTCCTCAGGGGCAGTTTTCAGTCTTACCCTGTGTCCACCTTACCCCACCCCAGGCAGTGAAGTAACCTGCCCTTAACTTTCACCATATTGTACAGGGAACCACGCCTAATGAAAAACACCTGTGCAGCTGCCATCACGTGCCTTTTCCAATCCCTGCTCCGCGTATATATGCTGAACGTCAGACCCACGTCACTGAGTGGCTTTAGGAGTATCACCCATCCTTCTCCCAGACTGATCTTCTTAGTTCAGCTTGATCTACAGATTTATGTCTCTAAAAATGAATTAAAAGGGCATGCTTTATTACCTTTTCTTAATTGATTTTGTACATGAAAGAGCATGCAGGGACAAAAAGAAAATAACATTTGTTGGGTGATTATCCTATGCCTGGCCTGGTGCTAGACATCTCATAAGCTTTATCTAGTTTATCTCACTAGCTCTCTGTAATAAATATAATTGTCTCAGTTGTAGGGATCAGATGAGCACATCTCTGAAAGGATAAACAACATCGATTAAGTGGAGAATCTAGAATTCACACCCAGGCTTCTCCCCATCCGAACTCTCCTGGACCAGTTCTGATATCACTAATGGAACCAAAGTGTGTGTGACTGGGGGATTTGGATGGAGAGCACACTGCACTAGGCCATACTAGGCCATACATACATAGGCCTTGCCCATGTGTTTGACCATGTCAATAAAGAGTGTGAGTCTGAAGAGTGACACATCGTCTTCATGTCCTTTCTCCTAAGAAACTAGCTAGTAGTCACCTTGACCTCTAATGAAGATTGAGATCAACATGCTCAGACAATTATTCATTCTCGGTGTTCCTAATCCTCAAAGTATTTCTTAAGTCTGTGGGTTAAGATTGCAACAGGCTTTGTGGTGGGAGGGTCCCACCAGTCCCTCATGCAGCCCAGGGCTTTGAGAGAGGACATAGGATCCCTCTGAGGACAAGAAATGCTAAAATAGGAATGAGCCTAACTCTGTTCTTGGCCCCATCACGGCTTAAGCTGAAATGACTGGGGAGGCCTGAGTCCTGTATGGTCCAGCCTATTGATACTCTTGAACTTCTCTCCATGGGGGCAAAGCTGTTTATAGACACATGTAGCCTGAAACTTAGTTTGGTCAGTAGCTTGAATCATTTCCATAACAAAACCTTTTCTATAAAGTGCTTACAAATAGAAAAATTGTCTAGTTGAATTTTCATTTCCTTTTATTGAATCTGCCAGGGTAGGGAGGGGGGAAAGTAAAGATCTGGGTAATCCACAAGCTACAAAATTGGTCTCTGACAAGAGTTGATGGTATCTTGTTGGAGGCAATGCAATGCCAACACCATGGGCCTATTTTTGTTTTAAAACCTCCCATCCTGGAACCACAATTGCTACTGCTCTGGTGGCAGAAGGAAGATGTTTATCCTTCACAAAGACTGTGAGCTTTCCAGCCCTTTATGTAATCTCCCAGGCCACCAAGGGACCAGCCACATGGTGTCTGCAGATGCAGAGAGAGGCGTACAATTCTCATACCAGGAATTCCTCCACTGTCCTTCCAGCGCGAGTAACAGGACTCTCCTTTTTCCCGTGGCAAACAACCTAAGGCTCCATTGCTGACTGCCAGCTTCCCGCCCAGGCCTGACAGCAATTTGTAACTCAGCTTATATGGGCACTCCTACTGTCTGCATTTTTGTTTGTAAGATGAGCAATTTGCTCTTGGTCTCTTGGCTCCTCTGTGGAGTCACTGCACGGGTGGCTCAACCAGCAGGACAGCTGGTCAGGGAAAGCAAAAGTGGATCCACAAGTGCCTGGCCTGCCCCTGGCCCCCGCCTGGATCCTGTAAGTAGTTTTGTTACACAGAATGACTCTCCAGAATCCCAGTGCCAGTTCTCCATGTGTGGGATTTGCAACATCAGAGAAATCGATCCAGAAGGAAGAAGCGTTTGATGAGATGTTTGGGAGGTCTGGGCAAGTGCAGTGCTCTTCGGGGCAATGCTTTTTTTAAGATTGTATCCTCTGAAAAAGGAGGCCTGGGAGTGGGCAGAAATTTGTCCTAGCCCACACTCCAGGGGTAAAACAAAACCAGCACACTCATCAAGTGATAAAGACCTGGTGAGGAAATCACAAACCACAGACCACACTTTGTCCCTCAACGGCTGTGACATTATCTCACCACTCCTTCAGAACACATGTTCAACAGCAGCATGAGGATTCAGGGTCTCAACTGTGCACTGAGCACAGAAGGAAAGAGGCGGGAAATGCGTAGAAGAGACCCACGTGACAAATCCAGCAGACATTAAGAGGCCTGTCTCCCACCCCCCTGACTGCCATCCCTGCCATCTCTATCATATGAAAACTATTTTGTCATCATAACCATGAAGTGTGGCAGTTTCAGCTCCTGGGCTGGACATTTGCAAAGAGAAGGTAAAAACTACCTCACTGTCCTCCTGGCCCCTCCCCCAACGTCCTGCCATCCAGGGGAAAAGGTGCAGACTCACACTCTTATCAAGCACTGATTCCATGGGAACGCCACACTTTGTTCTATTCTGGCTTCCCTCGCAAAGGGTGGGGGGCGGCACATCTTCAAACGCCTGCTGGCTTAAATGGTGACAGCTGCATGCAACGGGCTTGCTTACAGCCCGCCTGGTGCAATGAGAGATAACTGCGGGGTAAGACTTCAAAGACAGACCCACTGCAGCCATTCCAACAGCCTGGGGCTGCTGCCTCCAGTTGGTGGCTCCCAGCATGCAACAAGTGAGCCAGGGGAAACCAAGAAATGAGACCTTTCTCAGGTGCATTAAAAGTTATGATGCAAAGCGGTAGAGTGAACCTGGAGAGGTGTTTAGGGATTTCTGCAAAGTCCAGAATGACGCTTTTGTCTTAGGCAGATAGTGAGGACGAGCAGCTCTTCAGAGCATGTCAGTTTAACCAATACTCTTATTATTATAACAGGTTGTACATGACGTTGAAAGACCTGGAAATGGGAAATGAGCTAAGGGTTTGTTTTGTTACATTGTATGTGTGTGTATTTCTCTGGGTGTCACCTCGATTACCATCTGCAGAAATCATTTATTAAAAGTTGGCTGTATGTTGAAATATCTGGTGGCCTTTGATCTTCAACTAAGGAGCCGTTATGGGAGAAACTGTCACACAGAAGATTCAAGAGATGACTTGAAATCCTCAGTTCCTTGCAATGGGTAGCACAGATGGCTGTTGAAGGAACCACATTAAAGAACCACCGTGAAAGGTAGTTATTTCCTGTCTTCTCCATCTGGCAGGTCCTAACGAAATGCACCCCAAGGAACAAACTTATTGTGACACTGTGTAGACATATGTGGCTACTGATGTCTTCAGTGAAGCTATTCATTTGGGCAGATTGTCTCCCTCTGCTCTTACCACCCAACTCTTGTCTCCATTCCTCCTCTTTGCATGTCAAAATCTTTACTGAGCATGGGCTAGATTACATGACCTTTCTAAGCCTCCATTTTCTCATCTGGAAAATGGGAATGAAAATATCTTCAAATAAAGGTAATAACCTTATTTTGCCTCAGTTAGGTTGAGTTGGTTCAGCAACTTTTAAGAAGCCTAATTAATAAGTTACAATGTATTCTTATGATGAAACATAATATAATCAAAATATTTTAAATGAACATGAGAAAATACTACATGGTAATTGTTAAAAGACCAAAGGTTTTGAAGAATTAATGGAATGATCCATATAGAATGATTAATATAGTGTAGCACATGGTCAGCACTTGAAATATTTAAGTCACTATCACCTTTACATTGCCTTGGTAGCCGGGTCAAATACCATCTCCCTTATGAAACTTTATGGTCCCCCATAGACAATATCTCCTTACAGCTGTACATAGTCACTGCCTTTGGTGCTCATCATTCTATACCTGGGATTATACTAATTCATGTTTTATCTTACCTTATAATAAATATTCTCCCTTATTGCTCTGTTTCAGTTAGGTTGATCTGGCTCTGCAACTTGAAAGGGAATCAGACTAATTAATAAATTGTGATGTATTCATATGGTAGAATATGATATAACTTGAAATGACTTGATACCTGGGTAAAATATTAATTGTAATTTTAAGTGAGAAAAGCAACATGGAAAACTGTTAATATGTTTGCAAACAATGAAACAGAACCTCCTAAACTTTGTGCATATATACACACGCATGTGCAAAAAGTAAAACTTCTAGGAAACATACAAGATAATCATAGTGGATATTATTTTGGCATAAGGTTATAGCTTCCTTTTTATTACTTATCTTCATATTTTGTTTTGAATTTTCTCATTGCTACTAACCAGGAAAACAAAAATTAAGATGTTCTTATTAAAAATAAAGTTATGAGGTATGAACATGGGGATTTAAATAAAAAACAGGGAGTCAGGGAGAATTTCATGAGTTTCCAACTTCATCTGTTTATCTAATGAAAATGTTCTTACTGTGAGAACAAGGTATTGATAAATACTAAGGGGAGAAGACAGATTTACGATAGGTCCCGATCTCAAGAGACTTCGTATTTTTTTCGGGGGGGATGAAACACAGTGGGAGTAATAATATGGAAAGGCAAAAGAAGAAGAGATAAGACATAAGAAGAGATTTCAACAGCAAAGGAGCTCCTAAATGGGCATTCCCACCTGTCTACCATCTTAGGGGATGGCTTCACAGAGAGGAGGTTTTAAACGCTGTTGGAAGGCAGCACAGGCTAGTGGTGACTTTGATTCTTCCTCTATTACAGAAGTCAGGAATATAAACATTTTTATTTAAATCATCAATTTCAAGTCTTCTCTCCATCCATACGTCGCCCCCTAACCCGCTACTAAGCCAAATAGCTAGAGTGAGAATTCCATCAACTTCCAATTGACTTGTTAGTGACATGACAAAAAGGTAAGCAACAGAGAAAACAATAAATAGATATGAACATTCTTGACCAGATTCCTGCCCCCACAGGCCATTAAGAGTTATAAAATTCAAATTTTAAGATGCTATTAATATTTTTGATTCTGAGTAAATTTTATAGAAATTAAACTCATCCTGCATTTTTTTTCTGAATAGGAAATTTGTCTGATGTTCTAAAAGCCAATATAAGTAATTTAATCTTCCACCTTGTTCTAGTCAAAAAATGTCAGTAGCTTCTGTAAAGCATATTAGTGGAATTTATCATGAAGATAGCCAAATTTACCTCATACAGAAAAGTAAAGACTACAATAGTTTTATTTTGTTGGAAATTTTATCTGAGTTCAAAGCTTCTAGATTTTCCATTCTACTAAATAATGGAAAATTTGACAATCTCAAACCATGGTAAATCCAAATAATTTGTTATTCCTTTGTAACACATGTGGGAAGGGTAATGAGAAAGAGTGGTATTCTCATGATTCTTCACAAAGAAGAAATTGTTGAGTGTCACTGGTGTCAGGGGGGACACATAGACAAGCATATACACAAGTTAGTTGGAAGATTTGTCCATCACAACCTCCTTTATCAATTAAAGTTGACGTTTAGGCCAAAAATGTCAAGAAAACCAGAGGCTTCTTTGGTCAAGGCCACATCTTTCTGATACTTCCTACTAACTCTGAAAACAGAGATCTGGGCTTGCAAATGCTTTCAGAAGGTCCTCCACATCAAAAATAGGAAAATATCTATCAACTAAGAAAATATCTATTTCTGGATTCTTGAGAAAACCCACTACCAAGGCCTAAATGAAGACGCGGAAGCCACCACTACCAAGAGTTCGATATCAGGTTCCAGATGTAGTATTCAGATGTAGACTCACTCCATTACTTCTCATGTTCATATATAGTCAGGGACCAACAATTACATTCTGGAGCCGAATTCGTCCTAGCCCATGGTGCCACACACAGCCTCCAAGCAGATGCAGTCGGTGGAGGCCAATGCCTGCAGCAGCTGAGTCCTGGCTGTGATTCAGAACTAGTCCATCCCTTTCCCTTCCTTTGGGGCTTCCCCAAAACTTCTGCTTCAAAGGCAAGGCCAGAGATTGCCTAGCACTTAGCCAGCACCTTAGGCAGATGCCGAAGGTGCCTCAGCCAGAGAAAGCATAGATTTCCCCGACTTTCTCTTAATACTCCTTGATTTAGAGAACCGAAACTGGAGCCTCCTAGGCAGTTTTCTAAAAATGTTTTATCAAGTCATTAAAAATATGCATAATATTATCAGTTACCATTTATAGCTTCTGTATTTCTAGTAACTGACATTGTTGTTACTTCAGGCAAGCCAGAAAACAAGCATGCCAGGAACTGACACGGTGTGTTATGTCACCAAAACAAAAGAGCTCACACTGAAAAATGTCAGGTTGGTTCTTTGTGGGTTTTCCCCTTCCTTCGACAAGATTTCATCTCCTTTTCCACTCTCAATATAGCGTGAGGCCTTGAGTAACACAAGACACTGGAGTCTGTTTCAAAGATGCTGTCTTTCAGTGGTAGGTTTATCAAAGGGCCACAATGTAGGTAAACAACTCTAACCACTTCCTTTGTCTTGGACCTAATAATCTAGTTATGGTTTTGTTTTGTTTTATTTGGTACAGGGGATTGAACTCAGGGGCACTCAACCACTGAGCCACACCACCAGCCCTGTTTTGTGTTTTATGTAGAGACAGGGTCTCACTGAGTTGCTTAGCGCCTCGCCATTGCTGAGGCTGGCTTTGAACTCGCGATTCTCCTGTCTCAGCCTCTCAAAGTGCAGGGATTATAGGTGTGCTCCATCGCGCCCGGCTAGTTATGCTTTTAAATTGTTAATATTCCTGGGTACCATGCTCACCTGGCCTATTCATCTTATAGGGTAGAAAACTCATGACCTTTTCTTGCCATTAAAGCCCTGAGGGGCTGGGGCTGGCTGAAGGGGAACACAATGAACAAAGAGAAATAGATATTAGGAGAAAACATGACAGAGTAGGAAGGACGATTTCATAAGACTCAGACAAGGGTGCAGATTGAGTTCAATCTCAACTCGCCCTTGAGTTCTCCCACCTACCAATCTTGTCCTCTTAGTGTCCGTTTCCTTAAGCAGCCTCCTTTATAGCCATCACAATAGCCATCACAGACAAAATGGCAAAAAGGCATTCTCTGCTGGGAAATTTTCACTGGATTTTGTCTCCTCTAAACCTAATACACATGACTGCTTTTTGTAAAAGAAGAGCTGGCATAATTCTGCTGGTTAGATGTCCACGTGCTGCCTGAAGTATGAAGGAATGTGTACCTACATAGACACAAACGACACCGGGGTGGCAAAGACGGCGATTATCTTTTCTTTCTCTCTCTCTTTTTAAAAATTTACAATACATATATTTGACAAATAAATTATATCCACAACATGCAAAGAACTCCTACAACTCAATAGACAAAGCGTTTAAGATTTTTTTAAAAATAATGAAGCAAAAGACTTGAATAAATACAAAAGAGAGTAGACAGAAAATAAACATAAACGCTGGGTGCAGTGGCA
>PVHX01015277.1:0-15810 GCA_004024805.1 Geosciurus inauris
GGGTGGTATGGGGATTGAACTCTATTTTGTATTTTATTTAGAGACAGGGTCTCACTGAGTTGCTTAGCACCTCACCATTGCTGAGGCTGGCTTTGAACTCACGATTCTCCTGTCTCAGCCTCCTGAACTGCTGGGATTAGAGACATATGCCACCGTACCAGGCAATAATTCATTTTTTTTTTTTGGTACTGGGGATTGAACTTGGGTACTTGACCACTGAGCCACATCCCCAGCCCTATTTTGTGTTTTATGTAGAGACAGGGTCTCACTGAGTTGCCTAGCACCTTGCTGTTGCTGAGGCTGACTTTGAATTCATGATTCTCCTGTCTCAGCCTCCCAAAGTGCCGGGATTACAGGCATGCGCCACCACACCCAGCTCTGGCAATAATTCTTAATGTTTATGCATCACTATATTTATAAATTTTTATATACAGAATTTCAAATCATACAAAGTAAAAACTGACAGAACTGAATGAAGGGGGCTGGGGTTGTTGGTCAGTGGTAGAGCGCTTGCCTCGCACGTTTGAGGCACTGAGTTCAATCCTAAGTACCACAAAAAAATAAATTTAACAATAAAGGTATTGTGTCCATCTACAACTAAAAATTTTTTTTAAATGAAGAAACACAGACAATCCATAATCAAAGACTCATACATTCCTCTTTCAATAACAGAACAAATCACAAAAATCAGTAATGATATAGCAGATTTCGACAATGTCAACCACAATAACCCAACAAACATTTATAAAACACTACACCACAAGAGCAGCAAAATATCCATTTTTAACTGTCCAGGGAATATTTACTAAAATTTACTCTCACCTGATCATAAGTTTCAATAAATTTTAAAGAATCCAGATAATATAAAATATATTTCTGAATGTTAGAATTATAAATCAGTAAGAAAGATATCTGGATAATCCCCAAGTATTTAGAAACTAATAGCAAGGAAAATTGCAAAGTGTCTATAATGAAAATGAAGACATAACATGAAATATTTGTGGGATACAGCTTGAACAGCTTAGAGAAAAACTTACAAAATACTTACATCCCCCCAAAATTGAAAAGTCCAAAATCAATGACCTATACAACTTGTTCAGGAAAAGAATATTTCCTATGAGGCCAGCATTATCTTAATACCAAAACCAAAGACATGAGAAAACTACAGATCAATATTACTCGTGGACTCTCCTTTTATAAGTTTTCATCTTAAGAAACTAGAAAAAGGAGCAAATACCTAAATTAAGCAGAAAAATAAATAATAAAGAGCAGGAATAAAAGAAAAAACAGAAAAATATTAGAATCAGTGACAGCAAAAGTTGGTACTTAGGGCTGGGATTGTAGTTCAGTGGTAGAGCGCTTGCCTCGCATGCGTGAGGCACTGGGTTTGATCCTTAGCACCACATTAAAAAATAAATAAATAAAGATATTGTGTCCATCTACAACTAAAAAAAATTTTTTTTAAAAAGTTGGTACTTAGAACAACCAATGAAATTGATAAACTCCAAATTCAACTGACCTAGAAAAGGTGAAAACAAATTACCAGTAACAGGAATGAGAAAAAAGATGATTATTACTGATGTTGAGGTATTTCAAGATAAAGAAATATTGTGGCTGGCAGCAGTGGCTCACGCCTATAATCCCAGAGGCTGGGGAGGCTGAGGTAGAGGATCGCGAGTAAAAGCAAAAGTGAGGCACTAAGCAACTCAGTGAGACTCTCTCTAAATAAAATACAAAATAGGGCAGGGGATGTGACTCAGTGGTTGGGTGCCCCTAAGTTCAACTTCTGGTACCAAAAAGAAAACAAAAAAGAAGAAAAGACAAGAAATATTGTGAGTAATTCTTTGTCAGTAAATTCAACAACAGATGAAATGGACAAAATTTTTGAACATTCTACCAAAGTTCACTCAGAAGGGACAGCAAGTAAAAATAAAAAGGGCAGTCCAAACGGCCACATAAAGATGCCGATAGGGCTGGGGTTGTAGTTCAGTGGTACAGCACTTGCCTAGCATGTGTGGGGCACTGGGTTGAATCCTCAGAACTTCATAAGAATAAGGTATTATATAAGATAAAGGTATTACGTCCATTAAAAAAAAGACCCGGGCTGGGGCTATAGCTCAGTGGTAGAGCCCTTGCCTAGCATGTGTGAGGCACTGGGTTCAATCCTCAGCACCACATATAAATAATAATTGAGTAAAATAAAGATCCATCAACAACTAAAAAATATTTTAAAGAAAAAAATAAATAAATAAAAATAAAAATTAAAAAAAAAGACCCAGATAATTTTAAGGAAGGGTATTATTTTCCCATCATGTTACTATGATCACATCATGGCTCAGAAATTTCACACTATTTCAGGTTGTTTCTAAGAGGCCTAGAAATTCTGCTTCTTTTTAGTACACTTAAGACAAATGGTTAAGTCATAGCTGACAGTTTAGGTTGTTTTGGTACTGGGGATTTAACCCAGGGGTACTCTACTACTAAGCTACAACCTCAGCCCTTTCATTTATTTAGCTTTTTTGGGGGGGGGTACTGGGGATTGAACTCAGGGGTACTCAACCACTGAGCCACATCCCCAGCCCCATTTTGTGTTTTATGTAAAGACAGGGTCTCACTGAGTTGCTTAGTGCCTCACTATTACTGAGGCTGGCTTTGAACTCGCGATTCTCCTGTATCAGCCTCCCAAAGTGCTGGGATTACAGGCATGAGGCACCACGCCCGGCTTCTCTGGCTGGTCTAAAACTGACCATTTGCCTCAGTTAATTGGGGACAATTAAAACTGGACCATGTAAATTTCTGTAGAACAGTCTTTCTGATGTCTCTCCACATAAGACTTTATTCATTCATTCATTCTGGGAATTCATTCATTCATTCATTCTGGGAATTGAACCCAGGGGTGCTTTATCACTGAGCTACATCCATGGTTCTTTTTATTTTTCAGACAGTGTCTCACTAAGGTGCTGAGGCTAGTCTCTATTTGTGATCCTCCTGTCTCGGCCTCTAGAGTAGCTGGTGTTACAGGCATGTGCCACTTGTTTTAGATGTACACAAAGGTTGAGCTGTTGGTTGGGTTCCATTGATGTATAAACTATTAATGTATTAATTCAATAGTTACCTAGTAGGTATCTGAGTTGGGAATATAAAAATGAACAGAAGCCTTCTCTTCTGTAGAACAAGAATTCTCATGTATTCTTTTTTTTTTTTTTTTTTTTTTTTTGGTGCCAGGATTGAACTCAGGGATACTTGACCACTGAGCCACATCCCCAGCCCTGTTTTTGTGTTTATGTAGACACAGGGTCTCACTGAGTTGCTTAGCACCTCGCCCTTGCTGAGGCTGGTTTTGAACTTGCAATTCTCCTGTCTCAGCCTCCCAAAGTGCTGGGATTACAGGCGTGTGTCACCGGGCTGGGCTCTCTCATGTATTCTTGATGGAAAAGAATCTGACAAGATCCGCAAAATCATTTCTGGAATCTCACTCACACCTACAGTAGGGCACAGGAATCTCGCTGCAGTTTTCTGTGTAAAATGATTACAAATTACCCAAAGGTCCAATGAAATAAAAATGAATAAACCACAGTATAGCCACAGAGAATACTATGCCGCACTAAACGGTGCAGATTTTTTTCTTGTTTTTCCTTCCTGGTACTGGGGATTGAACCCAGCATTGTTCTACCACTAACCTACATCCCTAGCTCTTTTCATTTTTTATTTTGAAATGAGATCGTTAGATTGCTAGATTGCCCAGGCTGGCCTCGAACTTGCAACCCTCCTGCCTCAGCCTCCTGAGTTGCTCGGATTTCAAATGTGCACTACCGCTCCTGGCTAACAATGCAAACCTTTATATGCCAATTCGGAGAAAGCCTACTGGGGCTCAGGTTGTTCTTAAACTTTTAGGCTCAAGTGATTCTTCTGCCTCAGCCTCCCGAGGAGCTGGGGCTATGGGCACTCGCCACTGCACCAGCAGCACTTTTTTGTACAACGAAAAAGCAAAATTACCTCTAGTACAAAAAAGAAGCGGGAGAAAAATCATATCTTTCCCGTTTGTTTGGTTTGTTTTAAAAAAACTGGAAGAATAAACAACAACAAAATTCTAACGAAGGATTTTCCAGCAGCATACACCATTTTCCATTAGTCTTACGTAAAGACGTTGTAAATATCACCTATATTTGTAAATGCCCTCGTGAGGAGCTCACAGCTTTAAGGGCAATACTGTTATGGAAGGAAAGGTCGGGAAGCATCCCTGGTTGCTGCCAGGCTAGCAGTGGGAAAGGCAGAGGGGAGCCGGCAGCAGTCGTTGTGTGCTCAGGTGCGGCCCGGAATCCATGCTCCTCCTGGCAAGAACCAACTCGGCCTCCCTGGGGCAGTCCTCAGTGGCCTCGCCACTGCTCAGATTCACTTTGGTTCGCCACATCCCAGCTGTCCCTCCCAAGCCATCCCAATCCCTCCAGCTCACTGCTTACCATGATAGTTTCCTCCTGGCAGCACGTTGCGTCCTCACCTACTCTCAATTCAACGCTTCCCGCCCAACTGCCCGGGGCCACGCAGTATGCCAGGCCCTGATTGGCTTATCTCCTGCATGACTGCCATTGGCTCCAACAGCTCCAGGGCGGGCCCCAGGCTGAGCTCCCAATCATGATCGGCCACCTTCCTTGACTGGCAAAGTGATCCTTCTGATTGGTCTTCACTTTAGGCGGGAAAGCCTAGTGCCTCATTGGTGAGCAGAAGTGGGCCTGGGCTTGCGGGGTGCAAGCTGAGGGTTGACCACCGGTCCTAGAAGAAACTCGTAGGAGGGAGGGACATATTACAGTTGCCTATGCCACTTGAACCCTATCTGTTCATCTGCAAAAATCCCTCTCTATTGAGCTTTACTGGGCGTCCAGATTACAAGGGTGGATAAACCAGTAAAAGATTTTGCAGGCTCAGCTTTGTGCAACTATACGTAAGGACTACTTGGTAATCTGTTACTGGTGCTGATGTTAGTCTAGTGGGCTGATAAGAAATTTAAGTCCCTAAGTACACCTACTCTTGTATGATAACATGATGCAATCACATGATAAATTCCAGAATACAAGTAACTCAGAAACTTTAGCTGGGAGGAAAGGGCTAATTCCGCTTTCCTAGAGACTTAGAGACTTGGGGGAGGGGCAGTCCTTGAAGAAAAATTCTTGAGATTTCCAGTAGCAGGCATGAAGGATGTCTGTATATGACCCGTTGTGATTTCTCTGAAGTTTGTATCAAGTTGTCCAGCTTTAGCTTGTTAGGACTTCAAGAAAATGTTAGTTTTAGTTTTGTTTTAGAGACAATGTCTTGCTATATTACCCAGGCTGATCTCAAACTCCTCGGTTCAAGTGATTCTCCTGCCTCAGCCACCCAAATAACTGGGACTACAAGCATGAGACATTGTACCTAGTTTTAGGGTTTTTTGTTTTGTTTTGTTTTGTTATTTTTTTGGTGCTAAGGATCAAACCCAGGGCCTTGTGTTTGCTAGTCAAGTGCTCGGCCATGAGCTATATCTCCAGCCCATTAGTTTTAATTTTATTGATCCCAAGTCAGAAAAGTGAGAGAAAACTCAGAAATGTTAATTATTGATGAAATGCACAAAATGACAGGTGTCTGTTTGCAAAGAGGAAAAAACTTAAAGTCAGTACCCATAATATGCCCATAAAGTATAATGCGGGTATATTATATGTAGTTTTTATTGAAAAATAATTCCCCCCCCACATTTATCTCCCTTTCAGTCAAAGATAATAAAAATAAGTCTAATTTTTTTTGTAAAATAAGTTTATTTACATAAGTATAGCAAGAATAGTGATTGATCATAGAGGTTCTGTTTATTTATGGTTTGTTGAACAGAAAAAGAATCTCAGATTGGAAATTAGCATCTATTTTAGAGTAAGAAGTCAAGCCAAGGACTTGCCATGACATTTCACATGTAGTACTTATTTTTTGCAGTACAAGGAATTGAATCCAGAGTGCTCATCCACTGAGCCACATAGACCTTTTTTAATATTTTATTTTGAAACAAGGTCTCACTAAGCTGCTCATTAAATTGCTGAGGCTGACCTTGAACTTGCTATCCTCTGCCTCAGCCGCCTAAGTCACTGGGATTACTGGCCACTGTGGCCAGCTCCAGTCATTTAAAAAACTCTTATAATGAATTTATTGAATTTAGTCATCATGAACATACAAGATTCTCTCTTTTGTTTTCTATTTTTTCAACTTTTATATCTTTTCAGTCTATCTTATTTGATTCATTCTGAAACAACTTTTTTCCACATCGTATTTTTTGGTACCAGGAATTGAACTCAAGGACACTCAACCACTTTCACATCCACAGCCCTATTTTGTATTTTATTTAAAGACAGGGTCTCACTGAGTTTCTTAGCACCTCGCTGTTGCTGAAGCTGGCTTTTTTTTTTTTTTTTGGTACTGGGGATTGAACTCAGGGGCACTGGACCACTGAGCCACATCCCCAGCCCTATTTTGTGTTTTATGTAGAGACAGGGTCTCATTGAGTTGCTTAGTGCCTCGCCATTGCTGAGGCTGGCTTTGAACTCGCGATTCTCCTATCTCAGTCTCCCTAAGTGCCGGGATTACAGGCTTGCGCCACCGCGCCCGGCTGAAGCTGGCTTTGAACTCATGATCATTCCTCCTCAGCATCCGGAGGCACTGGGATTACAGGTATGCACCACCACGCCCAGCTTTTCCACATTTTTAATTGGTGCATTATAGTTGTACATAATGATGGGATTTGTTGTTACATATTCACACATGCACACAACAATATAATTTAGCCAATATAACTCTCCAGCACTTCCCTCCACCTTCTCTACCTCCCACCCCTTGGTCCCTCTGAAACAACTTTTAAATAAACCCTTAAATAAAACAAAATTACCCTTTTCTTAACAAAGGTGTCTTTTACAGAATAGTAGAATGAAACAGACATTGTTACTCTATGTATGTGTGTGTGCATATATATATGTATAGATATACATATATATACACATATGTCTATGACTGCATGGTCAATGTGATTCTACAACATGTACAATCAGAAAAATAAGAAATTATACCCCATCTATGTATGATATATCAAAGTGCATAAATGCATTCTACTGTCATATATAACTAATTAAAACAAATTAAAAATTTTTTAAATGTCTTTCACATCATATAGCTTTCCTTGCCAAAATATATCTTATTTTTCTTGTATACTTTGCCGAGTTGTCTTTCCTTATTATCTCTTGTAGTTTTAATTATTATATGTATTAATTGGAATTTTTCCTATTAAATAACCTTAATTTCTAGTGAAAACTACAAAACTAGGAAGTAAGCAATTACAAACTGTCATGTACATCATTACTTTATAAATTAACACCATTTTATGATTTCTAGAAATGTTTCTTCATACTATAATTTCTCAATATGGCACAGGACATGTTTATTAACAGACCCAACTATACTTTTTAATATATTTTTTAGTTGTAGATGGACACAATACATTTATTTTATTTATTTTTATGTGGTGCTAAGGATCAAACCCAGTGCCTCATGAGTGCTAGGTGAGAACTCTACCACTGAGTCACAACCCTAGCCCCCAAATAGCTTTTGTTCTTCTGTAAAAAGAAGCTAAAAGTAGCCAGATGTGGTGGCACATACCTGTAATCCCAGTTACTTGGAAAACTGAGATAGGAGAATGGCAAATTCAAGGTAAGCCTCAGCAATTTAAGGAGACCTTGTCTCAAAATTAAAAAAATGAAAAGGGTTGGGGATGCAACTCAGAGGTAAAGAGCCTCTGGGTTCAATCCCAGTACCAGAGGCAAGAGTAAGTGGAAAGAAAAGCTTAAAGTAGTCCGGCACAGTAGTGCATGCCTGTAATCTCAGTGGCTCAGAGGCTGATACAAGAGGATCCCAAGTTCAAGGCCAGCCTCAGCAATTTAGTGGGGCCCTAAGTAACTTAGTGAGACTGTCTCAAAATCGAAAACAAAAGGGCTGGGGGTATAGCTCAGTGGTAAAGCACCTCTGGGGTAAATCTCCAGAACAAGGAAAAAAAGGTAAAGGTAGATAAGGTTAAATTTATGTTTCAGAGTTGTATCTTATTTAGAAAGGATCTAACCAGACGCCATGGCACAAGCCTATAATCCCAGCAGTTTAGGAGGCTGAGGCAGTAGGACCACAAGTCCAAGGCCAGCCTCAGCAACTTAATGAGGCCCTAAGCAACTCAACAAGACCCAGTCTCAATATAAAATATAAAAAGGGGCTGGGGATGTGACTCAGTAGTTAAGCACCCCTGGGTTCAATCCTTGGTACCAAAAAAAAAGAAATAATAACCCTCTAGATATCCAACAAATACATGCAATTTAACTTCTAGGTATTCAAAAGACATCCAGTATTTATTTATTTATTTTTAAATATTTTTTTTGGTTGTTGATTGACCTTTATTTATTCCTTTATTTATATGTAGTGCTGAGGATTGAACCCAGTGCCTCCCATATGAGAGACAAGTGCTCTACCACTGAGCCACAATCCCAGCCCCCAACATTTATTTTTACTTAGAAAAACATTAAAGTTTTACATTATTAAAAAGATTTTGGAAACTTTTTACGTAGACATATTTCATAAAACAGAATCAAGTTGTCAGCAGTAGTAGTGTACTTATAGTCCCAGCTACCAGATTAGCCTGGGCAACCTAGCAAGACCTGTCTCTAAAAACAAACAGAATTGTTATTTAAAAGTTCATTTATGGGGGGCTGAGGTTATGGCTCAGTGGCAGAGCACTTGCCTTGTACATGTGAGGCTCTGGGTTCGATCCTCAGCACCACATAAAAACAAGTAAACCAAATAAAGACACTGTGTCCATGTATAACTAAAAAATATTTAAAAAAAAAAAAGTTCATTTATGGGTCTGGGATTGTGGCTCAGGGGTAGAGTGCTTGCCTCACATGCGTGAGGCACTGGGTTCAATCCTCAGCACCACATAAAAATAAATAAATGGAATAAAGATATTGTGTCCATCTACAACTAAAAAAATATTTTAAAAAGCTCATTTACATATGAGGAAGCCAGGATAAATCTCATAAATGATATAATATGTATGCAAATTTAACTTGAAAATTGAAAATAAAAGGTGAAATACACTTTAGTATTCAAAAATAAATAAATAAATAAATAAAAGTTCATTTACAGCTGGGCGCTGCTGGCACACACCTATATTCCCAGCACTCTGGGAGGCTGAGATAGGAGAATCCCGATTTCAAAGCCAGCCTCATCAACGAGGTGCTAAGAAACTCAGTGAGACCCTGTCCCTAAATAAAACACAACAATAGGGCTGGGGATGTGGTTCAGTGGTCAAGTGCTCCTGAGTTCAATCCCCAGTACCAAAAAAAAAAAAAAAGTTCATTTACAAACTTTTATCTCATTTCCACCTATTAAAGTTTACTTTAGGAATTTACTTTGTTTAATAATTATAAGTTATTTATGAAAAACTTCATGAGACATTAAACAAAGCTTCTCGTTATCTTAAGTTAGTTTTGCTGGCAATTTTTATTATATTTATGATATATAAAAATTATTGAAGTAAAGCACTAAAAAGATGAACATTCAGCTTTTTCTTTTGTTTTTTTTTTTTCTTTCTTTCTCTCCTTTTTAAACCTTAAAGCAGGTAGAGGGATTGATTCAGTTCACTCCACAGATATTTAAGTTTCAAAGACATGGAAATATTTGTATTTTCAAGAATGTAGGTTTTCTCCAAGAAGGAGTTTTGGAGCATATTTTTTTAAAAAAATTTTTTTAGTTGTAGATGGACACAAATATCTTTATTTTATTTATTTATTTTTATGTGGTGCTGAGGATCAAACCCAGCGCCTCCTGAATGCAAGGCAAGCACTCTACCACTGAGCTACAATCCTAGCCCTGGAGCATATTCTTTTATTCTTGGAGATCTAGGGTAGTATTGCGGTGTTATTATTATTATTATTATTACTTTTGCTTTTTTGTTTATTTTTTCTTAGCTTTTCTCCAAGTGTGGAACAGGGCATGGTTCACATGGTTACTAGACATCCGTTTTAAATATAACTTGGACTTTCTCATGCCAGAAGTCTCAGTTACCATTGATACAATATCCAGTTCTATACATACACCCAGTCCTTCAATGTGGAAAAGCCAGTCATCTACCTTCTATTACTGCTCCCTGGTGACCACTTCCCTATAGGACAGCTAGATACAGTCTTCTAGAATGGCCCTGCTTACCCTCACTTTCTTCATGGACTGTGCAGATATGTAACAGTGACCACTTCTGCATTAGTCAGCTTTCCATTAGAATAACAAATAACTAAGACAATCAATTTATAAAGAAAGAAAATTTGGGGCTGGAGTTATGGCGCAATGGTAGCGTGCTCGCCTAGCACGCGGGAGGCACTGGGTTCGGTCCTCAGCACCACATAAAAATAAAATAAAGCGGGGCTGGGATTATGGCGCAGTGGTAGCGTGCTCGCCTAGCGCGCATAAGGCACTGGGTTCGATCCTCAGCACCACATAAAAATAAAATAAAGATATTCTGTCACAACTAAAAAATAAATATTTTAAAAAAATTAAATAAAGCTATTAAAAAAAAGAAAGAAAGAAAGAAAATTTACTGTGGCTAACAGTTTGAGAGATTCCAGTCTGTGATGGGGCAGACTTACTGCTTTTAGGTATCTGGTGTCGGGGGAAAGGGAAGCAGCGCATCACAGTGAGAGCAGATAGTAGAACAAAACTGTTCCCCTTGTGGTGGGGAGGCAAAAGAGAAAGGAAGAGGAAGGGGCTGGGTCTCAGTATCCCTTACAAGGTCATACCTTTAATGACTCTCAGTAACCAGAAGACCTCCTACTAGGCCCCACCTCTTAAAACTTCCACCTCCTTCCAATAGTGCCACCTTGTGAACTAAGTCTTTTAGTCACAGTGTGAGCTCCTATAACTCATGCCTGCTTGCTTTGCTTGCTTTTTTTATTTGGTTCACCAATAAAAATTCCCCCCTAGGAAACCTGTTTAGATAAAGACTTAGATCCAATAAAGTGGTTGGCCAACATTCCCTACACACACACACACACACACACACACACACACACACAGCCTGTGTTCCCTGACCTCTGTGCCCATGGCCTTCAAGCATGCAATGTACCTCCAGGACCTGTAATAAAATCTTTATTTCTATTTTGTGTATTTCCTAATCATTGAAGGGATGCTGTCCATCTTAAAGATTCTAAATTAAGGATCTCAGTGATAACATGCTTGCCTAGCAAGTGCAGATCTTGGTTAGAACAAAAAGAAAGAAAGAGAGAGAGAGAGAGAGGGAGGGAGGGAGGAAGGAAGGTAGGAAGGAAGGAAGAAAAATCTAAATTAAAACAACAGTCCAATGAATTTTTTCTTTTCTTTTTTCTGTATGTGTGTGAAAGAGAGAGAAGGAGAGAGAGACAGAGACAGAGACAGAGTGTGTTTGGGCCAAAATACAGAAATAATCAGAGGTGATGAAGTTTAATTACAGAGCCTCAAGAAAGATATGTATGATACAGTAAAGCAAGCCTGGTTGCATGTTCTTGGAGTCGGTCAGGCTTATTTTCTGGCTGTCAGCATTTACATAAATAACCCATATATCTTGGCCTGGAGTTCAGGCTGGCATGCTTTCTGTAAACTTTGCAGGGAAAAGGAAGTTAAACTAGACATCTGGGTGTTTAAAGGATATTTGGAGAAGTTGGGAGGAATTTTAAGGAGTAAAAGGAATTTGCTAAAGAGATGGGACAAGATTTTGAGAAGAAGAGGTTTAATCTAGGGGACTAGATACCCAAAAGATATTCTGGGGAGGTTAGGGACAAGGGATCAGAAGTGAAGGGGAATGTAGGTGGCCAGAATATTTGAATTTATAGTGGATATGGAATTTAACTTTTGTTCTATGTCTAATTTTTGTTCTTTAATCTTTTTATTTTATTTTTTTAGTTGTAGATGGACACAATGTCTTTATTTCATTGCTTTGTATGTGGTGCTGAAGATCGAACCCAGAGCCTCACGCATGCGAGGCAAGCGCTCTACCACTGAGCTACAATCCCAGACCCTTGTTCTTTTTTTTTTTAATGTTTATTTTTTAGTTGTAGGTGACAGAATATCTTTATTTTATTTTTATGTGGTGCTGAGGATCGAACCCAGTGCCTTATGTGTGCTAGGCGAGCACGCTACCACTGCGCCATAATCCCAGCCCCAGCCCCTTGTTCTTTAATCTTGCTAAGGGACTCCCTAAGACTAACTTTAGAAATAACCAGAAATAACCAAGAAATCAAATGCATGCTCAAAAGTAGGTGGATAAGGCAAACCTTTACTTCTGCCAGAATGGTATGCTACAGGAACCTGGCTATGTGTGCCAATTTCTATACCTAATGCCATGCTGCCCTCCACCC
Source organism: Geosciurus inauris (assembly GCA_004024805.1). Classification (NCBI taxonomy): domain Eukaryota; kingdom Metazoa; phylum Chordata; class Mammalia; order Rodentia; family Sciuridae; genus Geosciurus; species Geosciurus inauris. The sequence continues at coordinate 12,426 of PVHX01015277.1, forward strand.
TGATTGGAGAACACAGTGGTACAATCTATACAATTGGTTAATTTTAGAATTAGGGTGGACAAAAGAGAAGAGCTACTACAACTGAATCTAATTAATACTATGTTGAGAATGGACCGCTAGACGTTCTATTTCTCACATAACCATTATATATTCCTTTGTGTGCTTTTTAAAATTTGATCTTTCTATATGTACCAATAGGATAGATTTTTGGATGTAAGTAGTCTTAAAAAAAAAAAGAAACACTTGGGACTGGGAATATAGTTCAGTGGTAAAGCATTGGCCTGGCATGTACAAGATCCTGAATTTAATCCCCAGCACTACAAAAAAAGGAAAAAAGAAAAAGAAAGAGCAGGGAAAGAGAAAAGGAGGAAGGGAGACAGAACGAGAAAAGAAGGAAGTGGGCTGGGGTTGTAGCTCAGTGGTAAAGCATTTGCCTAGCATGCATGAGGCCCTGGGTTTGATTCCTAGCATTGGAAAGCCAAACAAACAAAAACCCCACATTCTTTTAGATACAAAAACCCAAATCTTCAAAGATATACTTACTTTGTGACTCAAAATCAGCAAGTCTTTTTATGACTTGAAACCAAGAGGCCTTCTGTGGTTCAACAAACTATGGACTCAAGAAGTGCATTCCAAAGAAGTGTATTCCAAACTGCAAAAGATACAGTCTGCTTTAAGATCCAAAATCTCTCCCAAAATTGCCTGAGAAAGCAAAGACCCTCATTGTTAACAAGGCAAGGAAGGTTGAGATAATTATGACAAACTCCCCTGAGAACTGACACCTTTGGACAAAGAGACCTTTTGTGTTACTGATTCCAGCTGGCTAGCTGCCTGGTACCAGCCTGACAAGCTGTGCTGGTGAAGAACTGAATGACTATCTGCTTTGGTCACAAAGTCAAGATCTCAAGACATAAAACAAAACAAAAGGAGAATATTATCTTTTCATGCTCATGATATAAACCACACAGAAGACAAAGACAAAGGAAACAAAGGAGATTCCTAGAAGGCTATGGATCAATAAGCAATGGGTACTCAGAACCAAATTCACAAGAACAAAAATTCAAAGAATTAATTATTACAAATGTTTTTCCTAACAATCTGAATTTGGAAAGGAAGAGCCAAGGAAAAATTTACCTTCCTGTCACAATCAGACATTCCAGACTGCACTCCTGTAAATGCTGACTTTGATAAGAATTTCTACCCTCTGCTAGCTTTTGGCAGTTCTTCCAGGATCCTATCTGCAGGCTCCAGAGCAAATGAGGACATCCCAGACTTTCAGGATCCTATTCTTTTGCCAGAAACTGTAGGGACAGTAAAATTCCGATTATATCTCCTTGGGGTCCCAGATGGCCTAAGAATTAAACTGATGTAAGACAGATTAACAAAGTGTACCAAATTATTTGATACCAGTTTTACAAGGCCCAGGAGCCCTCATATGGAAATGAAGATTCAAAGAAGCAGTTACTTATATACTGAATTGGTCAAAGAATAGTAAGTTGTGAAGAGGCAGCTCAATTATGTGGGGAAACTTAAAAGGTAGGGCTATTTTAACAAAATCTATTTTGTTAAATAATTCTCTCATCTCAACTTCTCAACCTCAAGGATAAGGATGTTGTGTCTTTCACATGGGAATTTCATCTGCTTCTAAGAAATAGCATGGAAATCAGGGTTATCCTTCTGTACCTGCTGTTTTTTCAAATGCTTTTATTTTAGATATACATGACAGTAGAGTATATTTTAACATATTATACATACATGGAGTACAACCCATTCCAATTAGGATCCCATTCTTGTGGTTGTACATAATGTGGAGTTACACTGGCCATGTATGAGCAAAAGAAAGTTATGTCCGATTCATTCTACTGTTTTTCCTATTCCCATCTCCCCTCCCTTCCCTTCATTCCCCTTTGTCTAATCCAATGAACTTATATCCCCCTCCCCACCTTATTATGTGTTAGCATGTGCATATAAGAGAGAACATTCTGGGGCTGGGGTTATGGCTCAGTGGTAGAGTGCTCGCCTAGCATGTGTGAGGCACTGGGTTCAATCCTCAGCACCACATAGAAAAAATAAAGATATTGTGTCCACCTACAACTGAAAATAAATATTTTTTAAAAAAAGAGAATATTCTGCCTTTGGGGTTTTTGTTTGTTTGTTTGTTAGTTTGTTGGTACCAGGGTTTGAACCCAGGGGTGCTTAACAACTGAGCCAGATCCCCAGCCCATTTTTGTATTTTATTTAGAGACAGGTCTCCCTGAGTTGCTCAGGGCCTCACTAAGTTGCTGAGGCTAGCTTTGAACTCCTAATCCTCCTGCCTCAGCCTCTCAAGCCACTGGGATTACAAGCATGTGCCACTGTGCCTGGCTTGGCCTTTGGTTTTGGAGGACTTGCTTATTTCATTTAGCATGATATTCTCCAGTTCTATCCATTTACTGGCAAATACCATAATTTCATTTTTCTTTATGGCTGAATAATATTCCATTGTGTATATATACCACATTTTCTTTATCCATTCATCTATTGAAAGGCACCTAGATTGGTTCCATAGTTTGGCTATTGTGAATTGAGCTGCTATAAACATTGCTGTGGCTGCATCACTGTAGTATGTTTTCAAGTGATTTTGGGGGGGGGAGGGTACCAGGGATTGAACTCAGGGGTACTCGACCACTGAGCCACATCCCTAGCCCTATTTTGTGTTTTATGTAGAGACAGGGTCTCACTGAGTTGCTTAGCACCTCGCCGTTGCTGAGGCTGGCTTTGAACTCGCAATTCTCCTGTCTCAGCCTCCCAAAGTGCTGGGATTACAGGCGTGTGCCACCACACCGGCCTTCAAGTGCTTTTAATTTAAATAGTCAACAGGCTAGAGTGATAGATTTTTAATTTCTTTGCCTCATTGAAGAAAAGCATCGCTTCTCTTAGTTATTTGAAGTATTAACCTAAATGAATTGGAATTTTCATACAGAAGGAAGGACCAAAAGGAGACAAATATAAAAACCATAAGAAATAGCCAAAGGGAGGGCTGGGGGTGTAGCTCAGTGGTAGAACACTTGCCTGGCATGCATGAGGCCCTGTCTTCTATCCCCAGAACTGCAAGGAAATAAATAGCTAAAGGGTATATATATATATAAAATCCAAGGGAAATAAATAGCTAAAGGGTATTCATATATATATATATTTACAAAAACAGGTGCAAAATGCAGATTTCTTACCCTGTTTATGCACTGTTTATACACTGCTAGGTCAAGTTGAAACAGACTGAATTCCCTACCCTTCAGTCTGAAATTGAGAATGACTTCCTCATGCTGAGAGTGGAGATTACAAACCCCTCCCAACTAGTTCTCCAATTTGTTCCTCCACGTCTAACATTTTCTTTTTCTATTCTAAA
>PVHX01015277.1:15910-47485 GCA_004024805.1 Geosciurus inauris
ACCGGGGATTGAACTCAGGGGCACTCTACCACTGAGCCACATCCCCAGCCCTATTTTGTATTTTATGTAGAGACAGGGTCTCACTGAGTTGCTTAGCGCCTCGCCATTGCTGAGGCTGGCTTTGAACTCGCGATTCTCCTGTCTCAGCCTCCCTGAGTGCTGGGATTACAGGCTTGAGCCACCGCGCCCGGCTTCTATTCTAAATTCTAAAGAATGCCCTCTGTAATACCTTTTCTACTCTTCAGTTTAAATATAACATATGTATCTGAAAGGGACATGCAGCTGCTGGACCTAGGAAGTACCAGTTCCTTTTTTTTTTCTTTTTTTGTTTTTGCTGGGGATTGAATCTATGGGCACAGGGGCACTCTGCCACTGAGCTACATCCTCAGCCCTTTTTATTTGTATTTTGAGACAAGGTATTGCTCAGCTACCCAGGCTGGCCTTGAACTTGAGATCTTCCTGCCTCAGTCTCTGAAGTATACCAGATTACAGGTAGGTGCCACTGTGTCCAGCTTTACCAAGCAGTTAACACATGAACCTTTGGGAGACTCTTATCCAAACCATAGAACCAGTTTTGTGTATTATGATTAACACGGCTACGAAAATTTGCATACAAGTTTTGTATGGACATGTATTTTCATTTCTTTTGGATATACATCCCTGGAAGCAAATGGCTGGATAATAAAGAATCTTTTTTATTTAATACTTATTTTTTTTTAGTTGTAGGTGGACAGAATATCTTTTATTTTATTTTTATGTGGTGCTGAGGATCAAACCCAGTGTTTCACGCGTGCTAGGCGAGGACGCTACCACTGCGCCATAACCCCAGCCCCAATAAAGAATCTTAATGTTGGGGCTGGGGTTATGGCGCAGTGGTAGCGTGCTCGTCTAGCACGCGGGAGGCACTGGGTTCGATCCTCAGCACCACATAAAAATAAAATAAAGATATTGTGTCCACCTACAACTAAAAAATAAACATTTAAAAAAAAAAGAATCTTAATGTTGAACTATTTGAAGAAATACTCAACTCTTTTCCAAAACAGCTACATTCTCCTCAGTAGTGTATGAGGGTTCCAACAATTCCATTTCCTCTCCAACACGTATAAACTGACTTTATTACTCTAGCCATCTTAGTATTCACTACTAAGATGTATCACTGTGGGTGATTTGTGTTTCCATAATAACTAATGATATCAAGAGTCTTTCAATGTGCTTATTGGATATTTATATATTTTCTTGGGAGAAATAGTTCCTTCAGGTCCTTTGCCCATTTTTAAATTGTACTTTTTATCTTTTTGTTGCTTAATTTGAGTTCTTTACATATTCTGGGATATGATCACCCTATCAGATACATAATTTATAAACATTTTCTCCTGTTCTGTGCTTTATCTTTTCACTTTCTTTTTGCAGAGATGTGCTGGATTGAACTCAGGTCTTCACATATGCTAAGCCTTTGCACTTTCTCAGTGTTATACTTTGAAACACAAAAGTTTTCTATTTTGATAAAGTTCAATTTATCTACACTTTTCTTTGATTTCTTGAACTTTTGGCATCATATTTAATAAACTTTTGCCTAATCCAAGGTCATGGAGACTAAACCCTAATTTTTTCCTAAGAGTTTTATAGTATTAGCTTCTATATTTAGGTCTTAGATTTTGATTAATTTTGTGTGTGGTAGGAAGTAGGGGATTCATTTATATGTGTACAGTTTGTTGAAAAGACCATTCTTTTCCCTACTGAATTGTTTTGGTATTCTTATCAAAAATCAATTGTCAGGGGCTGGGATCGTAGCTCGGATCGTAGCTCAGCGGTAGAGCGCTTGCCTCGCATGCGTGAGGCCCTGGGTTCGATCCTCAGCACCACATACAAAGCAATAAAATAAAAACATTGTGTCCATCCACAACTAAAAAAATATTAAAAAAAAAAATCAATTGTCAGGGCTGAGGGTGTAGCTCAGTGGTAGAGCACTTGCTTAGCACGTGTGAGGCACTGGGTTCAATCCCTAGCACTACATAAAAATAAAAGTATTGTGTTTATCTATAACTAAACATATTTTTAAAAATCAATTGTCCAAGCTGGGTGCAGTGGCGCATACCTGTAATTCTAGCACTTTGGGAGGCTGAGACAGGAGAATCTCGAGTTCAAAGCCAGCCTCAGCAAAAGTGAGGTGCTAAGCAACTCAGTGAGACCCTGTCTCTAAGTAAAATACAAAATAGGGCTGGGGATGTGGCTCGGTGGTCCAGTGCCCCTGAGTTCAATTCCCAGTACCAAAAAAAAAAAATCAACTGTCCATCAAGAGAATGAGAGGGCAAGCCACAGACTGGGAGAAACTATTTGCAAAAGTCACATCTGATAAAGGACTTTTATGCAAAATATACAAAGAAATCTTCAAACTTGACAATAAGAAAATGAACAACCTATCAAGCCACCCATGGTGGCATATCCTTGCTTGTAATCCCAGCAATTTGGAAGGCTGAGACAGGAGGATCACAAGTTTGAGGCCAACCGGGGTAACTTGGAAAGGATCTGTTTCAAAAACCAAACAAATAAAAAAGGCTGGGGATATAGCTCAGTGGTTGAGCAACCCTGGGTTCAATCCCCAGCAGCACATAGAAATAAAGTGTTGGGGGAGAAGAGGGGAAGACAAAGAAATGAACAATCAACATAAATTGAGCAAAAACAAAATATTTGAATAGACATCTCACCAAAGAACACACACAGGGCTGGGATTGTAGCTCAGCAGTAGAGCGCTTGCCTTGCATGCGTGAGGCCCTGGGTTCGATCCTCAGCACCACATACAAAGCAATAAAATAAAGACATTGGTGTCCATCTACAACTAAAAAAAAAAAAAAGAACACACACAGGTAGCAAACAAGCATGAAAAGATGCTCAACACCAAATATTATTAGGAAAATGCAAAATAAAACAATAATGAGATACTATCATATAGCATACAACTGTGAGAATGACCAAAATCCAGAACACTGATAATACCAAATGCTCGTATGGATGTGGAACAACAGGAACTCATTGTGGGTGGCAATGCAAAGTGTAGAAGTGTAAAAGACAATTTGGCAGTTTCTTAGAAAATTAAGCATACTCTTTTTTGAACCTTCATTTGATTTGTTTATTTTTTCATGTGGTGCCAAGGATCAAACCCAGTACCTCACACGTGCCAGGGAAGCACTCTAGCACAATCCCAGCGCTAAACATACTCTCAATATACAATCTAGCAACCACTGTTCTTGGTATTTACCCAAATTAGTTGAAAACATGTTCACACAAAAGCCTGCACGTGAATGTTTATAGCAGCATTATTCATAATTGTCAAAACTTAGAGATAACGATGTCCTTCAGTAGGTGAATGGGTAAATAAATGATAGCATATCCAGATCATGAAACATTATTCAGTATTAAAAAGAAATTAACTATCAAGCTATAAAAGAGCATGGAAGAATTTTTGTTTTTTGTATGAGGGATTGAATCCAGCAGGCATTTAACCACTGCGCTACATCCTCAGCCCTTTTTGTTTTTTATTTTGAAACAGGGGATTGCTAAATTGCTTAGGGCCTCCCTAAATTGCTGATGCTGGCCTCTAACTTTCAATTCTCCCACATCGGCCTCCCAAAGTTTGGAAATTACAGTTGTGCGCCACTGTGCTTGATGGCATGAAGAATTTTAAATGCATATTACTAGGCGAAAAAAAGCCAACCTGAAGCCAGGCACAGTGGTGCATGCCAGTGATCCCAGCGGCTGGGGAGGCTGAGGCAGGAGAATCAGGAGTTTAAAGCCAGCCTCAGCAACAGCAAGGCACTAAGCAACTCAGTGAGACTCTGTCTCTAAATAAAATACAAAATAGGGCTGAAGATGTGGCTCAACGTTCAAGTGCCTCTGAGTTCAATCCCTGGTACCCAAAAAGAAAAAAATCCAATCTGAAGAAAGCTGCATGCTGTATAATTCCAACTATATGACACTCTGGGAAAGGCAAAAATATGGACCTGTTTTTGTTTATTTGTTTATATGAAGTGCTGAGAACTGAACCTAGTGCCTCACATATGCTAGGCAAGTGCTCTACTACTAAGCTACAACTCCAGCACCAAAACTATGGAGACACTAAAAATGATTAGGGGTTCCCAGGGATTGAAGGGAAGAAAGGATGATAGATCACAGAGAACTTTTAGGGGAGTGAAACTATTCTGTATACCATAATTATATATACATATTGTTATACATTTGTCAAAACCCACAGAAAGTGAAACAGCAGGAATGAACCCTAATATAAAGTATGGACTTTGGACTTTTATTGTTGTGTCAATGTAAGTTCACCAATTGTAACAAGTGTACCACTCTGGTGCTGGATATCAATAGTAGAAGTCATGTATCTGGGAATGGGGAGTATATGGGAACTCTCTGTACTTTCTACTCAGTATTACTATGAGCCTAAAATGTCTCTGATAAATAAAACCTATTTTTAAAAAATCAACTGTTCATAAATCTAAGGATTTATTTCTAGATTCTCAAACCTATTTCATTAATTTCTGTCTATCCATATATCAATACCACAGTCTTGATGACTATAACTTTGTAGACAATTTAGAAATCAGGAATTGTGAATCCTACAATTTTGTTCTTTTTCAAAAGTGTTTTGGCTATTTTGGGTCCCTTGCATTTCATTATGGACTTTGGGATCAGCTTGATAATTTCTGCAAAATAGGCAGCTGTGATTTTGATAAGAATTGCACTGAGCCTGTGAACTAACTTGAGAGAATACTGCCATTTTAACAATACAAAGTCTGACACTTGGGCTGGGAATGTGGCTCAGTGGCACAACACTTGCCTAGCACACACGAGGTCCTGGGTATGATCCCTGGCATCACAAAAAGAAAAAAAAAAAAGGAGAGAGAGAAGGAAAAAGTAGTAGTTGAAGGAGAAGAGTCCTCCATTCTATGAACATAGATGTATTTCCATTTTTTTAGGCTATCTTTAATAAATGTTTAGTAGGTTTTGTTTTGTTTTAGTTTTAGTTTTTTTTTTTTTGGTACTGGGGAATGAACTCAGGGTACTCAACCACTGAGCCACATCCTCAGTCCTATTTTTTTTGTGTGTTTTATGTAAAAACAAGGTCTCTCTGAGTTGCTTAGTGCCTCGCTGTGGCTGAGGCTGGCTTTGAACTCATGATTCTCCTGTTTCAGCCCCCCAAAGTGCTGGGATTACAGGCATGCGCCACCGTGCCTGGCTGTTTAGTAGTCTTTAATGTACATATTTTATATTTATTTTGTTAAATTTATTCTGTTTTTTATTTTTCCCACTGGTGCTGGGGATTGAACCCAGGGGCACTATATCACTAAGCTATATCCCTATTTATATATTGAGACAGTTCATTGCTAAATTGCAGAAGCAGGCCTTGAACTTGCAATCCTGCTGCCTCAGCCTCCCAAATAACTGGGATTACAGGTGTGCCCCACTGTGCCCAGCATATCATTAATATTTTTTGTAAATAAATTTATTCTAGGAATCTTATTCTTTTTAGTGTAATATGAACAGAACTGTTTTCTTAATTTCATTTCAGAATAGTTCATTGTTAATATATATAAATCTAATTGAGTGGGATGCTGTGGCACATGCCTGTAATCCCACAGGCTTGGGAGGCTCAGACAGGAGGATCATGAATTCAAAGCCAGCCTTAGCAATTTAGCAAGGCCCTAAGCACCTTAGTGAGACCCTGTCTCTAAACAAAATATTAAAAAGGGCTGGGGCACTTAGGGAGGCAGAGACAGGAGAATCGAGAGTTTAAAGCCAGCCTCAGCAATGGTGAGGCACTAAGCAACTCAGTGAGACCCTGTCTTTACATAAAACACAAATTGGGGCTGGGGATGTGGCTCAGTGGTCGAGTACCCCTGAGTTCAATCTCCAGTACCAAAAAAAGGGGAGGGCTGGGGGCCAGGCACATGCTTGTAATCCCAGTGTCTCAGGAAGCTGAGACAATAGGATTGGGAGTTCAAAGCCAGTCTCAGCAAAAGTAAGGCACTAAGCAACTCAGTGAAACACTGACTCTAAATAAAATAGAAAATAGAGCTGGGGATGTGGCTCAGTGGTTAAGTGGTTAAACTGCTCAAAAACCGCATACCAGCTCTAACATGGTTGTTAGTAAACCCCTTGTGGGAATTCCCATTATAAAATTGTCAAGTCTCTTGTTCCCACATCACACTTCTCTAGACTTATGTGGAGGCATTTCAGGACAAGGGACATCTGCTTAGTTAAGTTTAGGCAGCATAGGGGTAGATTAAAGAAGATATCATCTCCCCAGGAAATGGGAGCCCATCCAAACAGTTCTTCAAGACAATAATATCAGCCAAATATCTGAACAGACCAAGGGAGGTTGCTAAAGCAGAGTGTTCCAAGGGGCATCACCTTGTCTGGGAGTTCACTATACTGTTACTAGTCTGCCAGGCTATACAGGCAGCAGCACTAAGATCCAACCTGAAAACACATATAAAGTTCTTGGGGGAGCAGATGCCTGCTTTGGTTCTGCTTGGTTTGGGTGGGTTGATACCATTTTGCTGGGAACAAGTTAATACCTTATACCTTATTACACCAACTTTTTCCTCTTCCTTTTTTTTTGTTTTTGTGCTGGAAATTGAACTCAGGGTCACTCTACCACTGAGCTACATCTCCAGCATTTTTTTTATTTTAAAGACAGAGTTTTCCTAAGTTGTTGAGGCTGGCCTTGAACTTGCTATCCTCCTTCCAAGTCGCTGGTATTACAGGTGTGCACCACCACACCTGGATCCCCAGCCCTTTTAATATTTTGTGACAGGGTCTTGCTAACTTGCCCAGGCTGGCTTTGAACTTTCAATTCTCATACTTCAGCCTTCCAAGAGGCTGGGATTAACTTTTTCATTTTCAAAGAAGTGAGTAAAAACAGAAGGAAGGGGGCTGGGGCTGTAGCTCAGTGGTAGAGCGCTTGCCTCGCGTTGTGTGAGTCACTGAGTTCGATCCTCAGCACCACATAAAAATAAATAAATAAAATAAAGATATTGCATCCATCTACATACAACTAAAAAATATTAAAAAAAAAAAAAAAAAAAAAAACAGAAGGAAGAACACCCCTTGGTTCCAGGAATAAATGAGCCTGAGGGGAGTCTGTGATAGTAACACATATGGGTTTCCTCATGGTATGGAGGCTGGTATGAAGTACTTTTGAGTTTGGAGTTGCTATTAGGGTCCCCCACAGTTCTTCAAGGCCTGTCAGGTGCTGCTAGACTAGGAGAGGCTACTATTGGCATCTGAGGGGCTCTAGGGGTACCCCCCATGGAGGACTGCTGGTTGCCTCTGGAGGCTGCTTGCCTACTTACAGGACATTATCTGTAGCTGGAGGCTCAGAACAACCAGTGTGAATTTTACAGAACACTCTCGAAAGGCTACACTCTCTTGTCAAAGCACGGGGGTGACGTCTTGCCATTTCATTGTAGTTGAGAGGTCAGGGATTACCCAGGGCCCCTTACTCAGACCCATGACCTCATCTCACAGTGCCAGAAGATGCAGATCCCACATCGCCTTATGTTGGGGGCCTAGATGATGCCCAGCTGGATGGAGCACATGTGTTGAGGTGAAGGATCAAGGACGGTATCTGGTGCAGCGGAAGCAGGATTCTTACCCGGGGAAGTCACCTGGTCCTCAGTGAAGGCGGCTAGTCCTTTACCTGGTGGCTTGGACTTCCTCATCTGTGAGTCAGTGATAGAGCTACTCTAGAACCCAGTGAACTCTGGTCTTGATCATGTGAAGTGTGGTTAGAGTGGGCTATTTGGGTGTGTGATGGCAGGTGAGGCCCGGTGCTGGGTCCCTCAGCGAGTGCTGCGTGTAGAGCTCCTGTCGAATCCAGTGCCTGGGGGCGGGGGATGGCCCTGCGCGCAGGCGGGGTTAGCAAGAGGGGCGGGCACAGAGCTCAGAGCCGTGGCTGCGGTGGCGACAGCAGGTGGGTTGCATCGGGTCTTGCGCGGATGGGCTCCGGCCCGAGAGCAGGTGAAAGCTCAGATTTCTGGGCACAGGGTAGCGCATAGCTGGCTGGGGCGGCAGCGGTAGCCACGGCGGCGGCTGCGTATGTCAGAGCGCCAGCAGGTGCACCCAGTCTCAGCTCCGGATCCCGGGCTCAGGGCCCAGGGAGCCTCAGCCTCTCGGCCGGCCGCGTGAGCTGATACTCTGGTCTGGCAGGTGGGGGTGATCGCCAGTCTTTGAGGCCAGGTGGTCACTTGAGCTCCGTCCTGGGCTGCACTGCTGCTCCTGTTCCGGGTCTCAACCTCCTGGCCCAGCTCCCAGGGAGCCTCCCATTTCACCTTGCTCTTGGATCTCAGACCACTTCTCTTCCCAGACTCTGGCTTTCTGGGACTGCCTCCTCCCTACCCTCAGGACTACTTAGCTGGTACCCATGTGGGGCTTTGCCTTACCCCCTCCATTTCCCTTCAGGCTTCCTTGTAACCTGTTCTCTGGCCCCAACTCCTGTCCCATCCCAACTCTCCAGCAGGCCCATGATGCAGATGTCCCAGGTCCCCAGAGCCAAGATAAGGAGAACACTGGGGTAAGCAGTACAGAAGGAACTGAAGGTTGGCTAGTACCTGACTGAGCAACTTGTCATTGCCCCCTGTCTGTCCCTACTAGGTTCCAGTGGCTAGTTTGTTGCTCCTCTTAGCCACCCATTATGGCCCGGGGACTGCCCAGTGCTGCCAGCCTGGCACACTTCTGCCAAAAGCTGAATCGACTGAAGCCTCTGGAGGAGTCCAGCATGGAGACATCTCTGCAGCGCTGCCTGTCCACACTGGACCTGACCCTGCTGGGTGTGGGTGGCATGGTAGGCTCAGGCCTCTATGTGCTCACGGGTACTGTGGCCAAGGACATGGCCGGCCCTGCTGTACTCTTGTCCTTTGGTGTGGCTGCTGTAGCCTCCCTGCTGGCAGCCCTATGCTATGCAGAATTCGGAGCACGTGTGCCCCGCACAGGCTCTGCATACCTATTCACCTATGTGTCTATGGGGGAGGTGTGGGCCTTCCTCATAGGCTGGAATGTGCTCCTAGAATACCTCATTGGGGGTGCTGCTGTGGCCCGTGCCTGGAGTGGCTATCTGGATGCCATCTTCAGCCACGGCATTCGCAACTTCACTGAGTCTCAAGTGGGTGTCTGGCAGGTACCCTTCCTGGCGCACTACCCAGATTTCCTGGCTGCTGGCATCCTACTTCTGGCTTCTGTTTTTGTCTCCTGCGGAGCTCGTGTCTCCTCCTGGCTCAATCATACCTTCTCAGCCATCAGCCTGATTGTCATTATCTTCATCATCATCCTGGGCTTCATCCTTGCACGCCCCCACAACTGGAGTGCTGAGGAGGGTGGTTTTGCACCCTTTGGCTTCTCTGGCATCGTAGCAGGCACTGCCACCTGTTTCTATGCTTTTGTGGGCTTTGATGTCATTGCTGCCTCCAGTGAGGAAGCCCAGAACCCACGGCGGGCTGTACCCATGGCCATTGCCATTTCCCTTGGCCTGGCAGCTGGTGCCTATATCCTTGTCTCTACCGTACTAACCCTCATGGTGCCCTGGCACAGTCTGGACCCTGATTCAGCACTTGCTGATGCCTTCTACCGGCGGGGCTACAGCTGGGCTGGCTTCATCGTGGCAGCTGGCTCCATCTGCGGTAAGGGGTCCTTCTGGGCAAAGTTGGGGTAGTGGGGTCCTGTCCTGAGCCTCTCAGAAAGGGCTTCAGTCTTACTAATTGTGTAATGGGCCTGGGAAAGTGCTAATTATTGGAGACTTTCACCTAGGCTTGTTGGAGGGAAGCCTCCTGTGGGGCTTCTCTCCCCAAATTATACACAGAATGTCAATTCTGGGCATGTACTTACAAGCCCTTTCCTGGACAATGGGACTCGGTTTTCATCAGATTCTCTAATGGGCCTATGTCTTAAACTGGAGTGCCCTATTCCTGGAGTGGGGGATGATAATCTAGCATTCCACACACACTCATACTGAAAGCCCAGACAAACTGATAACCTGTGTCTCCAAGGAGCCACCTAGGCCCCAGACCCCAACAGTGACCCCTGATGAGCTTAACCATCATGATGACCATTGCCCTACCCTCTGCTACAGCCATGAACACCGTTCTACTCAGCAACCTCTTCTCCCTGCCACGAATCGTCTATGCCATGGCTGCAGATGGGCTCTTCTTCCAGGTGTTTGCCCGCGTGCATCCCCGGACACAGGTGCCCGTGGTGGGCATCTTGGTGTTTGGTGTCCTCATGGCTTTCCTGGCACTGCTGCTTGACCTTGAGGCGCTGGTCCAGTTCCTGTCCATTGGTACTCTGCTGGCCTACACCTTTGTGGCCACCAGCATCATTGTTCTACGTTTCCAGAAGGTTTCTCCACGCAGCTCCCCAGGCCCAGCCAGCCCTGGCCCTGCAGCCAAGAAGTATGATTCCTTCTCAGACCACATACAGCTAGTGGGTGCTGTGCAAACCTCAGTTCCTGAGCCTGGGCAGCTGCGACCAGCCCTGAGGCCCTACCTGGGCTTCCTTGACGGGTGCAACCCTGGAGCTGCTGTGACTTGGGCACTTAGCATCCTAGTGATCTCAGCCATCACCCTGGGCTGTGTGCTAGTCTTCGGAGACTCGGCCTTACACCTACCACAGTGGGGCTACATCTTGCTGCTCCTGATTAGCAGTGCAGTGTTTCTGCTTTGCCTCCTGGTCCTAGGGGCTCACCAGCAACAGCAACAGCAAGACACTTTCCAGGTACCTTCCCTAGTCAGGACCTGCTCAGTCTTACCCCAGCCAGCTCTCTTTGCCCCTTCCTCTTCTGCCATTCCATAATGAACAAGGGCTCATGAGATTGGGGAGGCCAATCCATCCATCCTCACCCTGTCCATCTTTCCTCATGGTGAGGGAGTACATTGTCTCCAAAATTTCCAGAGATAGACAAAGGCTCTGTGAAATTTCTCTGAAGTCAGGCTGTGGGCTGGCAGGTCTTTCCTGCCACCTATCTCAACCTTGTCCTTATGCCCTCAGATCCCCTTGGTGCCTTTGACTCCAGCCCTGAGCATCCTCCTCAATATCTGCCTTATGCTGAAGCTGAGCTACCTGACCTGGCTGCGCTTCTCCATCTGGCTGCTGATTGGTGAGTGGGGGGGGGCAAGGCTGGGATACCTACTGTGCTACAGTGGGAGGACCAAGAAGGCAGGTGGGGCTGGGACCTATCCCTCAGGCTCATTTCAACCTTGCAGGACTTGCTGTGTATTTCGGCTATGGCATTTGGCACAGCAAAGCGAACCAGCAGGAGCCACCAGAGCTGACCACCACACGATATGTGGTGTTCTCCAGCGGCAGCCTAGAAGAGACAGTGCAGGCTATACAGCCTACTAGCCAGCAACCAGCTGAGGAACCTGCCTGCATGGAGTAGCTGACCAGTCTGTGGGGCCAACTCATGCTTGTTTTGCTCTCCCCATCTCCTCAAGAGGCCAGAGGAGCTGGGAGCTGCTTCTGTCCAGGGCAGCTTGGGTTAGTAGGCTGTGGTAGTTCTCAGGACATTAGGACCCTAACCCAGGGACTAAATTTCTCTGGTCTTCAGAAATGGGTCTTGGCCAGTGTTGCTGCAGTGGACTCTTTGCCCAACACCTTCCTGTTTCTGATCAATTCCAGCTGTCTGGGTGGGTGGGTAGGGTGGGTAGGGAAGAGGTCATAGTCCTAGGAATTCATAATAATAACTGCTCAGCCAGCCATATGGTCATCCACCATGTCCACTGTGGAATTATCTGTGACACTGAGTCCTCACCTACCTTTGGGAATCAGACAATTGTCCCAAATTCATAGCAAAGACTGAAACTTCTCCAAAGGTTACTTGGGACCACCCTGGATCAGGGACACTGCCAGGCCTGGGTTCAGGGATTCTCCCTCAGACCAGTACTCTCTACCTGGCTTAGAGGGAAGCGACACACACCAGGCAAGTAGGGGCCAAGTGGGCAGGAGGATTCCCCACTTGTCCTCTGGGGGATAGATCAAGGAGCAGAGCTTGGGCCTCAAAGAAGTTGCCTAGAAAAGGCAGTAGGGTTCCAGAGTTCTCTTGGTTTTTCAGGGCTCCCAGAGAGCACAGCATATTCCTGAGGCCTATGTAGGAACATCAAACACACCTGCACACAGGCATATACCCTCTTGGCACAAACACGCCCTAAGGCATATGCCTGTATGGCTCACATAGATATCCTGCACGCCCATGTGCAGACTGAAGTGACAGCTGTTTCCAAGCTCAGGCCCAGCCCACAGCTCACTTTTGTTTCTCTCTGCCCACTCTGCCAGGGCTTTGGAATGAAGGCTGGAGATGATGCACATATGACTAGTTCACACGGATGTTATTGGGTGACCAAAGACCCTAGGCCTGCCCTTACTACCTTCTAGCCTACTTGGTGGATATGGGAGCCCTAGCCTGGGGAGGAGGGAATTCCCAGAAAGGTACTAGGTCCATACTATACCTGCCCTCTGGTGTTCCCTGACTCTACCATGCCTACTGTAGTTGCATTCCCTTTCCCATTTCTCTTTGTAAGGACCACACAGGAAGCTGCTGCTTTTGGCAAGCTTTACTCCAGCAGTGACATCAGCTTTCTCTGGACCTTGAGAACAATCAGATACATGTGATCCACCTCTGATAATCAGGCTTCATGAGCCATGCCTTCCCAGTCTACCCCTTTGGAGCCCACTTGCCCATGGACACTGCTGCCCTGGGGATTGAGAGGCAGCAGGGACCCCCAAGAACTGAGGCCAGATGACTCCAGGTGCATGTCCACTTCAGCCTTAGCCTTAGCCTCCCATGATAAAAGTATCCATGATAAAGCAACCCTTCACCTCCTTTAGGGGAGTACTCCCAAATTCCTGCCTTACACAGGGACCAAGAGAGGGCTTGGTTTCTACAGCCCTGTCCCTCCTGGCCTGACCTTGGGTCCTGGGACTTGGGGAAAATCTCCATCAGGCAGAACTTAGGCCCCCCAGGAAGATTCCACAGCCAGAACCTGGCCAGTTTTCAGGGGACCTCAGTGTCCTTTATTAGGGACATTCCTTACAGCCACTGTGCTCTGCCTGGGGTCAGGGTTAGGGCCTCCTGCATGCATATGCCTCAGGCTAAGGTGGGCAGGTGCCCAGACAGTTTATTAGGTATGACTTGGATGGCAGTGAATTCCAGTTGTACAGCCTCCCCACCTCCAGAGCTCCTAGGAAACCTGGTAATAAGATTCCAGGGGGTTAGTTTGGGTGATCTCCAAAGGGATATATAGAAGAACCAAAGGATCTAGTAACCACCAATTCAGTCCCATTGTGCTCTTCTCTCTGTTTTAGCCCTCCAGTGCCCAAAGGCTGCCACAGGGAAGTGGCAGGTGGACGTAAGCTGAGCATATGTGGGCTTTCTTTCTATGATATAATGAAGAAGTCCAAAACTTGCCCCATGGTTTGTGTTCTACCGTATGTCTCTAAACAGAACTTCCATGGCTCTCTAGGCAGCACCCTGCTAAGGCTGAACTCAGGAGGTAAAGTCTGCCTGGGAGTTCAAGAGTGGAATTATTCCTCCATTCCTACCCCAGTTCTGTTAGGCTTCTCATCCTTAAGGTCTCCAACTCAGGACCTCATCCTTCCCAGTCCCCAACCCCCAATAAACAGGGAGTGCTACAGGCCTTAGGAATGATCAGACAAGTGGGTACCAGAGCCCAGACAGGACTCTAGCAACCATGTGTGGCTCCCAGCAGCAGCAAACATGGGGGCAGGTGCTGGCATTATCTAAGACACCTGAGCAATGGGGCTTGCAGGTGTGAAAGCTGGCTTGGTCCATTCAGTTTTGGCAGTTCCTTTTGGTGCTTTTGCCTAAAGACAAAGACAGCAGGTTAGGGATCTGGCCAACATCCCCTAAAGTGTGGTAGAACCCAGTGTCTAGGCAGAGTGGCCTCAACTCTGGAACCCATGAGTTCCAACTCTGGAGCCCTCACTCACCTCCTCATACTTTGTACTCCAGTAGAAATGGGCTTCTCTGTCCACATACAGCAGCAGCAAGTCACAGAGGAAGGTGATCTGGGAGAGGCAGGGCCCACCATGTCCCGTTTCCCCAACTGCCCTCCTGCCACCACCCAAGCCCCACCCTGAGACACAATGTGCAGGCTCAGAGGGCTCTGGCAGATCCAGGCAGGTGCTCACTTCAGCTAGAGAGAGCCCATGGTAGTTGGACTTACCACACCTAGCCAAGCAGTTCCAGTGCCCACTGTGATGGCTGTGGGGATGAGCCCGAACTTCCCTGCCTGAGAAAGACCTGGGCTGAGCTTCTCAGGCCATGACTATTACCACAAGCCTCCTCAAGGCCCATCTGTCTGTTTTCCCCATCCCCTGGCTCCACCCCTACCTGTCCAGTGACGAGAATGTCAAAGCGGATCCCGTAGAGCTTGAGCAGGCTTCGAGCCTCCACACCTGGGGCTTCCCACCAGTGACTGGCTGTCCTGGGGGCAGGAGAGAGGGCTTTGGTGGTCTGCATAGCCCATTCCCAGTTTGGGCTTATTTTTCCAGGCCTCTGTTTCACTTATCTATTTGCCCCATAAACCCCAAAACCAAGTCTGAGTCCTGGGTCTTGGCCCTGCATAGTTGCTAAGGACATAGGGAAAAAGTGAACCAGGACTGGACTCAAGGAAGCTACCTGCCTGTTGGGGTATGAAATGTCTAAATAGACATCAGGAATGGAAGGAGTGGGAGTGGGCAGTGGGATGAGAGGAGGAAGGAAGGGTGGAGGAGGAGAAAAGAAGCGTGGATTTGGAGGCAGGCCCAGTGCTATGAAAACCCTGAGGTTTTCACTCTCACCTGGGAACTGGGAAAGAAGGTGCATGCAGATGGTTTCCCAGTGTTCAAGGAGTTCTAGGTAGAGAAATTAGGGCCAGTGAGGACCCACAGGGGAGGAGCAGGACAGGAAGGGAGCCAGCCCCATAAAATTCCCAGCCATCTGGGAAAGTCAGAGAAGCCAGACAAGAGTACAGTGAGGTATGATAAGGGACATAATTCCCAGGCCTAATGGCTATGTGCACACATAGGTGTTTCTGTATGCATATCAAGGTGACACTAGATGACAGAAGGATTCGGAGCAAGAGGAGGTCTATGTAGGAAGACAAAGTCATGACAAGAAGTGCAATTTAAGCCGGGCGCGGTGGCTCACGCTTGTAATCCCAGCACTTAGGGAGGCTGAGACAGGAGGATCGTGAGTTAAAAGCCAGCCTCAGCAATGGCGAGGTGCTAAGCAACTCAGTGAGACCCTGTCTCTACATAAAACACAAAATAGGGCTGGGGATGTGGCTCAGTGGTCGAGTGCCCCTGAGTTCAGTCCCTGGTGCCAAAAAAAAAAAAAAAAAAAAAAGAAGTGCAATTTAAGACCCTTGAGTGAATTCTGAATTGGAAAATATAAAGTTTTGGGTTTTTTTTGGTATTGGAGATTTTAAACCAGGGGTACTTTACTAGTGAGCTACATTCCCAATCTTTCTTTGTTTTTTATTTTGAGAGACAAAGTCTCATTAAGTTGCTTAGGGCCTTGCTAAATTGCTGAGGCTGGCCTTGAACTTAAGATCCTCCTGTCTCAATCTCCCAAGCTTCTGGTATTACACGTGTGCACTGCCACAATCAGCTTGGAAAATATAAAGATTTAGCACATTATTAGCACATCTGGGGAAATATTAGATTTAATCTGTTAGTGTTCAATTTCTTGGATGTGACAATAGAGTGGTGGTCACATGGAAAAGATCCTCACGCTCAGGATCATGTTAAGAAAGGTGAGTTTCTATCTGCCACTTTCAAACAGTTTTTGTGGGGTTTTTTGTTTTTGTTTTTGTTTTTGTTCATTTGTTTTCATGATGGTGCTGGGAGTCAAACCCAGGACTTTGAGTATGCTAGGCAAGAGTTCTACCACTGAGCCACCCAAAATAGTTCTAAAATCTATCTAAATATATCCAGCTTGCTCTAAATAGGAATAGAGAAAGCAAACATAGCCAAATGCCACAAAAAAGAAAAGAAAAGAAAAAACTGGTAAGCCCAGGTGAAGGGTATATAGGTGTTCACAGCACTTTTTTTTAATATTTATTTTTTAGTTGTAGGTGGACATAATATCTTTATTTTGTTTTTATGTGGTGCTGAGGATTGAACCCAGTGCCTTACGCATGCTAGGCAAGCACGCTACCACTGAGCCACAACCCCAGCCCTCACAGCACTTTTTTTCTTTGAACTTTTCTATAATTTTTTTTTTTTTTTTGGTACTGGGGATTGAACTCAGGGTCCTCGACCACCACTGAGCCACATCCCCAGCCCTATTTTGTGTTTTATGTAGAGACAGGGTCTCACTGAGTTGCTTAGCACCTCGCCCTTGCTGAGGCTGGCTTTGAACTCGCGATTCTCCTGTCTCAGCCTCCCTAAGTGCTGGGATTACAGGCTTGAGCCACCGTGCCCAGCTTAATTTTTTGAGAAGTTTTAAGTAAAACTTTTCACAAGTTTTACTTGTGAAAAGTAAAAACAAATGCCCCCCGTGCCGTGGAAAGAAAATGCTGGAGGCCAGGTGGGGTGGAGAAGGAACCATGCCAGGGTTTAGAAGTGGAGAGTCCATACTAAGCAGAAAGGAGGAGGACAGTTGGGGTGGAGGACTTGGGGAGAAGGCTGGATGGAACCTGTGCTAGAGGATGAGGAACTGAGAATACCTTCTCCTATCCATGGGACTCGCCTCACAAACAGAGTGGAGTGTCCAGAGGGCTGGACAGGTGGTGGTTTGCCCTCCCACTGGCCTGCGAACAGCCAAGTAGGCACTGGGGGATGTGGGGGTCATACCTGAAGTTGTATCTCCTCTCTTGCAGCTGGAAGGAGTAATGGGGCCAGCAGTCAGAGCCCCCGGTGTCCAGATCACAATTCCAGTGGATGCTGATGCCCACAGCACCACCCTGCACACAACACATCTCTGCTCACACAGCACTAGTGGGTGAGCCTGAGACCTTTCCATTAGCCCTTAAGGAACCCTGCCTCCAAGAACCCACCAGCAATGCCAGGTCCTCAAAGTGCCCACCAGCTGCAGCTATAAGGTCTCCTATGCCAAACACGGGGCAATAGGGGCTGGAGAGTGCATCATAGCGACAGTGCTTGAAATAGGTGGTGTCCCAGGTATCTAAGGCATTGGTCCTGCAAGGAGTAGGATTAGGGATCAGATGATCCAAGGGGTCATCGAGGACCTGAGGTTAGCAAGCACCAGCCCATACTTACTTGGAAAAGTTGAATTTGCTGAAGGTGACAGTGTTTTTGATGAACAATGTAAAGTTCTTGGCCTGGATCAGCAGGGGCCTCCTGTAAGTAGAGGTTACAATGCTAGAATTGTGTTTGTGCTGTTGCCTTACCCTGGGAGTCAGAGAAGACTTACTTGGGCACACTGCCACTCTCCACTGGGCACCAGCTCTGGATCTCACAAGTCCTGTGGGTCCCGTTGAACACCACACATTGACCTGTTTTTATGCCTTGAAAACAAAAGGTGTACTTTAGGCCCTCAAATCTCCACAGGGCCTGGGGAGGGTATGGAACAGAGGTTTGTTGATAGAACCACACTTAGATTCCCCTCCGACCTCCTCCTGGTAGAGGTACTGAAAGACAGAACCTTATAGTTACCATGGCTGTGTGTGCCTGTCTCCCCTTTAGGACAGTCCTCGTTGACCCAGCAGTTAGCCAGTGGGATAGAGGGATGCTGAGGTAAACAAGAAACTCCAGTCACCAAAAGCCCAGAGGGGTGCCTTCCCTCAGCCCTATAGACTGCAAGGAGACGCTTCTCCACATGTTAGCCTCCCATAATACCTTGGATTTGGAAGCACACAGCAGACATGACTAGTGACCCAGGACTGGTAGAGGAAGTAGGGACCCACTGGCAGGCTCCCAGGCAAACTTACCTCTGGGCATTTGCCCTGAACTTGAGCTGGCATCACAAGGAAATTGGTGACCAAGAAGAACACGTTTTCTCCCTAGGAGGCAAATCTCAAGGTTGGTCCCTACTTGGTTATCTCACCTGTGGAGGCCAGAAGCTGACAGCCTGGTTTTGTTTGTTTAGGTGGTGCTGGGAATGGAACCCAGGGCTTTGCACATTCTAGGTAAGCGCTCTACCACTAAGCTACATCCTCAGGCCTGGAAGTCTAGTTTTTGAGGGAAGAGTTCTTGGCCCCATCTAGCAACCAACACTGTCCCTCAGGAAAATGTCTCCAGTAAGGCAGGTGCAAACAGGAAGCTGGCTGCTTTTCTGACCATTTCTGAACCCAGGGATCCTCATTCCCATATTCATCTTTGAGTTGCCAGTTTATTTCTTTTTTTAATTTTATTTTTTTAATTTTTTAAGTTGTAGATGGACACACAATATATTTATTTTTATGTGGTGCTGAGGATCGAACCCAGTGCCTCACGCATGCAAAGCAAGTGCTCTACCACTGAGCCACAATCCCAGCCCTGCCAGTTTATTTCTTACATTCATTCTCATTCACTCAACTGTAGTTCTCCAAGAGCCTCCTTCTTCTAGGCACTAAAGACAAAGAGGTGAGTTGAAGAGAGGTGGACCCCTTATCACATGCACATTAGAGCTGGCATGGGAGGGGGTTGGAGAACAGATGGTAAGCTTGACCTGGGGTCAGAGTGGCCAAGGACATACAGAGGTGCTCCTCCTGAGAGCATGGTGCACTTATGGAAAGGAACATAAGGGCTGGGCAGAGGGCAGTGAGGCATGGCAACAGTTAGGGTATGGAGGGACTTGGTGGTCACCATCATAGAAGAGGAGCCTTCTCTGGGTAGAGAGCAGTGTTGAGGCTCTGATGATGTTAAGTGTAAAAGTTCAGCCTGGCTGCTGCATGTGTGAACCTGGAGGCATGGAATAGGGGAGAGAATTAAAAAGCCCCCTCAGATGGGCTGGGATTGTAGCTCAGTGGTAGAGCGCTTGCCTTGCATGCGTGAGGCTCTGGGTTCGATCCTCAGCACCACATACAAACCAATAAAATAAAGACATTGTGTCCATCTACAATTTAAAAAATATTAAAGAAAAAGAAAGAAAGCCCCCTCAGAGGCAAGGCATGGTAGAGGTTGCAGTGAAAATATTGAGAGGGACAGGAAGGTATCTGGCTTTAGCACTGGTGGATGTCACTGCTTTCATTGGATGAATAGAAGCCAGAATGCCAGGAGAGGTAAATGATTTATCTTTGGGCATGGTGGGTGAATCTGGAATTAGCTTCTATCCAGGCAGATGGTCACTGGGGCTATAATTTGAGCATCAGTGGAACAGAGGTAGAAACTGGGGATATAGACCAGCTGGGTAGAGGGACAAGGGAAATAAAGCCCAAGAGGGCAGAGGAGGAATACCTGACAGTGGTGCCTCAGGTGAGGAACTTCAGGCTTTGGACCCATAAGCCCCTCACCTTCAAGTTCAAGCCTTGAGTCCCATACACGATAATCCTTTCCAAATATGACCTTTATAAAGGAAGTCGCTTTGGCTTGGCCTCCCTTCTTGTTCACCAGGAAACCTCCTACACAATTCCTAAAGGCCCCATCTAGGCACCACTTCTCTACATGTCCCTTCCCAAACCAGATGCCCTCTGACATCACATGCCTCTCTTGTACATGATTTGTATTAGAGCTGTCAGTAGAGGAAGGAGTCATGCCACCTGCAGCAGCGCTAGGGACCCACCTGTGGTGGTTTCACGAAGTCAGCCACATCCCACAACCGGTTCCCGAGCTCCTTGATCTGAGTCACAGAAACCCCTTTGAGTTTGGTGATGACAGAAATCTGGGGGTCCAGGTCCCATTCTTGGTAGCCTTTTTTGGCAAGGAGTGCCCATCTGGGGAGGAGATAATGGACAGTAGGGTATGACTCTAACAAAGGTGGACAGTGGAGGAACTAGATCCTATAGGCTCAACTCTCTCTCCATACTCCATAGGTTCCCAGCCCAGCATCAAAGGTTTCTGACTCCTCTCCAGCATCACCTGTCACCCCAGATACCCTGAACAGACCAGAAGCCCTGGACAACCACTGGAGAGTCAGCCCCTACCACAGTGACTTTCACCAGCCAAAATCACTACTCCTATCCAGCTAGACACAGGTCCCTCCTTAAAGATTCCTCTGACCTCCAGCTAGAACTGGTGGTCTCTCTGGGGGACCTCAGTGCTCTAGCTCTCACGAATGTCAAGAACTACTACCTCCTGCCTCACCAAGGTTCCCCTGGGCAGGAGTGGGCTGATCTTCCCCAATATGGGACTAGGAATAAGGCCCTGGAAAGGAAGCAGGAGAGCAGGAAGAAACACAAACACAGAGATTGTTCTGAAAGCCTCTGAATGGACAAAGATCCCTCCTTCTGCTTACTCCCAACCCTGTCCCAACCTGCCACCCACCACCACCAGCCTGGCCCCTGAAGAGCCAAATTTTCAACCCTTAGCCCAGTAGGACTTGCCATGATCCCTTCAGCCAACCTGGCCAAAAACTATTCTCTCTTACCCCACCACGTAGACCACAATCCCGAGCTGCAGCAGCCTCTGTAAGGCTCCCACCCGCCAGTTCCTGGTCATCACATACTTCTCTGTCTTGTAATCCAGAAGCCCCCAGCCTGCTGAGGCTCCTGAGGAGCCCATGCCCTCAGTTTCTGCTGGCTACTGGTGCAATGAGTCAGCATAGCAGCTGCAGCCACAGCTGATAGGGAGGCAAAGAGTGCATCCAAATGGGCCAGGCCAGCTGTTGTTAAAGGGACACCTCCACTTAGGGCAGGAACTAGTCTACACTCCCCAGTCCTGGACTCTGTCCCAGGCCCCAGCTGTCCTGGGCCTCTCATACTCTCCAGACTCCCTCTGCTTTTCCCTAGGCACTCCAAAAGGAGCAGATCTGCCCCTGCCTTCTGGCTACGCTTCCTTATAGGGTGGGAGAATGGTAGGTGTACTGTGAGAGGGTGGCATGCGGTCAGAAGGGGCTCAGAGGAGGGGCCAAGGAAAGCTTCATAAAGAAATCTCTTCCAGCGCTGGGGATGTGGCTCAGTGGTACAGTGCTTGCCTAGCACGTGTGAGACACTGGGTTCAATACTCAGCACCACATAAAAAATAAATGTCCATCTATAACTAAAAAAATTTTTAAAAGAAAAAATCCCTCTGAGCTGATATTTGCAGAAACGCTGCAAGAGAAGCTGGGTAAAGATGTAGGATGGAGGGAGCAGCATAGCAAAGGCCAGAGCATGAGAACTGACAGCCACAGAGTGAGTGTGTGGTTCTGGCTCCAGAAAGGAGGGTAACCGGGCTCTGCAGGTTCCCCATGACCTCTCCTAGAGCTGTCCCTCAACCCCCAAGTACCGTGATTAACGCACAAGCTCTGGGGTCAGGCATGCTTCCCTTTTGGTGAAAGGGGGAGATGATGGAACTTCATAGGGCTGCAAGAATAAAGAATGCCAGGCATGGTGGCCCACGCCTGTAATCCCAGAGGCTCAGGAGGCTGAGGCAGGAGGATCACGAATTCAAAGCCAGTCTCAGCAACTTAGCGAAGCACTTAGCAACTCAGTGAGACCCTGTCTCTAATTATATAAAAATACACGGCTGGGGATGTGGCTAAGTGGTTAAGTGCCCCTGGGTCCAATCCCCAGAACCAAAACAAATAAATGAAAATAAAGAACACCTTCAAGGTACCCAGCCCTATGCATAGCTAGTGGAGAGTGCTTTTTGTTGGTCCTGGCTAGGGACCTACTTAAGGTCTGCGCAGGCCAGTCGCGGTTTCTGCGGCTACCAAAGCACACAGGGTTGTCCGGGCAACCGCCTCGTAGGAGCGCTGCTGTATTAGCCGATGGGAGAGTCTGTTGTCTGTGTGCCACATTCTATTGGTCAGAGAGGCCGTAAGATCCGCCCACATTCCCGGTGCGACGCTGCGCTGTAGCCAAGGACGCTGCGCTCGCGTCCCTGCCTCAGAGACTGCCTCTGAGAAATGGGCGTAACCATGAGGGGTCCTTGTGAGAGGCCTGGGGAGAATGAAGATCGGAAGGAAGAGGCAATTGCAGCTGCTGGATGTTTTGCAGGGGTCCCGGAGACCGAGAAGTGTTCGGAAACAGATTCGGACTCTGACCTGGAGACAGAAGGTGCTCTGAAGCAGGGAACTAGGCTTGACTTCTCACTTTGGCAGGTGTGGAGGGAGGTGGGCTGAGACTGAGTGGGAACTCACTGTTCTGTAGGGAGATTTCAGGGCAGCCGGTGGCCCTTTAGGCCCATGCTCACCCCTCCTGGCGACATCTGGAGTTCCATCATTAAGAATATGCTTCCAAGGGGCTGGGATTGTAGCTCAGTGGTAGAGCGCTTGCCTCGCATGCGTGAGGCCCTGGGTTCGATCCTCGGCACCACATACAAAGCAATAAAATAAAGACATTGTGTCCATCTATAACTAAAAAAAAAAAAAAAAAAAAAAAAAAAAAAAAAAAAGAATATGCTTCCAAGCCGGGAACGGTAGTACACGCCTGTAATCCCAGCACTTTGGGAGGCTGAGGCAGGAGAATCGCCAGTTCAAAGCCAGCCTCAGCAATGGCGAGGTGCTAAGCAACTCAGTGAGACCCTGTCTCAAAATAAAATACAAAATAGGGCTGAGGATGTGGCTCAGTTGTAGAGTGGTTGCCTGGCATGCTTAAGGCCTTGGGTTTTATCCCCAGCACTGCAGAAACAAAACAAAACTTCCAGAACGAAGAAATAGAAAATCTTGCCAACAGTGTAGGAAGAGGTGAACACTAAAATGAGTTCGTGGTGCACGCCTGTAATCTCAGCACTTAGGGAGGCTGAGGCAGGAGAATCGCAAGTTCAAAGCCAGCCTCAGCAACAGCAAGGTGCTAAGCAACTCAGTAATACCCTGTCTCTACATAAAACACAAAATAGTGCTGGGGATGTGGCTCAGTGGTCGAGTGCCCTTGAGTTCAATCCCTAGTACAAAAAAAAAAAAAAAGAGTTCAAGCTCCCAACCCTGGGAAAACTAAGCTCATGGATGTTTAGAATTGTTTCATAAAACATTCATAAAACCCTGAGGCAGGGGGTCAGGGGCATGCATTTTGGCATCAGACAGGCAATGTCCTAATTCTGGATCTCACTAGCTGTATGATTTGGGGGAAAGAATTAGCTTTCTCTGAGCCTTGATGTTCCTATCTGTAATATGAGGACAGTAGTCCCACCAGTACAGGAAGAAATGCCCCTAGAAGAGAAACAGCCAGGATATTAATGGAGGGTAGGGAGGAGACAGGTTGTTGTGCTAGTGAAGGTGTCCACATTTATCCTCCTTCTCTCCTTCTAGGCACCCATGGACTTAGAGAACCAGTTAGGAATGCCTTCTACCTGGGGTCTTGCCAGGCCCATAGCATTGTGCCCACCATCTGCTTTCTGCACCAAGGGTGTGCCCCAGAATTGAAGCTGAGGCACCATGGTCTGGGACCCCAGGTACCTGTAGAGGGACACTGGAGTCAGGCTTGGTTGGCGGGACCCAGGAGATAATAGCCTTGGAAGTGCCTATCATCGAGACCATTCCACATACTCCCCAGCTGCCCTTTCTGCCAGGCATGTCCCATCTCCCACATCAGGGTAACATAAGATGGAGGCTGGGACACATCAGCATGAAGGCCGGAGAGCTTTCAAGCACCTAACCTGCTGGAGGGTTAGGAAAGACTCCAAAGGGTGAGCTCTGGTTGGAGCCTAGAGGGGGAAGAAGGTGTCCCCTCAGAATGTGGGAAAGAGGAGGCTTTTGGGTTGGAGGGCACTGAGTAAGCTGAGACCTGGGAACCCGATCCAGGAGATGGCTAGATGTGTTTGATGCCCTCATCCCTGAGAAGAACCAGACCTCTCAGGCCCTTCTGCTCTGTTCTAGGGGGCACGGGCTCTGGCTTCCATGTTGACCTCCAATCCCTACATTAAGCAGCTGGATCTTCGGGACAATGGGCTCTGTGGGGCTGGTGCAAAAGCCCTGGCAGATGTCCTGAGCAAAAACAGCAGCATCTGTGGTAGGTGCTAAGCCTGGGGCAGGTGGGTAGGCTTGAGTTCTCCCTTTCCTCAGTGATATGCCCCCCTACAAGTCAGGCTTCACTTGAGGCCTGCTGTTATTGCTGGCTGATGGGGAGGGGCTTATCACAGGGTGGGGCACATGAGGGTGGAGTTAGACCCTCAAAGGTTCCAGCCTATGGAGCAGTCAATGCTGGATGCCATTCCTTTCCTCACCAGGTCTAGCCTCCTCACTCCTCTCCTCCACTGACCAGCACACCACCTCCTGTTTAGGGTGGACTCCCAGTGCCTGAATGCAGGGTAGAAGAGAAAGCAGGGACCAGACTGTGCAGGAAGAAGGAGGGAAAGATAGAAATTGATTGAGGCTGGATCTATATGCCAGCTCTGAGGGCAGCAGACCTGGGTAAGCAACTCAATCTTGCTGAGCCTGTGTCCAGTCTGTGCAATGGCCCCAACAATACCACTTATCCATTGGGTTTTGGTGAGTATTAAGTAAAACTGAGTACAGGAAGTGGTCAGCAGAGTATCTAGTCCATGAAAGCGCTCCCTTTCTGGCCACCTGGGCTCCTATCATCAGTCCCTGGCAATAGGACAGAGACCAGTTAACAATGTGGTGGCTATTCCTTCAACAACATTCTCCACAGCACCACAAGGTAGGTGCCTTTAACACCTTGGCAGAGAAGTTTATGGACATGTGAGGAGGGAGAGGTCAGGGTCCAAGGGGACCTAGGCAATGGGTGGCAGAGCTGAAACTCTAGGAAGAGTCCAACCACAAAGTTCCTTTCTCTGCCTCAGGCATGAAGGTTGGGAAAATGTAGGAAGGTGGATAAGGGTGGTCTTGACTTTGGATCCCACTGACTGAGGAATGATGTTGGCCCCCAGATGTGGATCTGTCAGAAAACCAGCTTGGAGTAGTAGGGGCCCAGGCTCTTTGTGCTGCCCTCAAAGTGAACCAGGCTATACAGAAGATACAGCTGGCAGGAAATGGCCTGGAGGAGAAGGCAGCCCGGTATCTTGCTGAAATCCTGCTGGCCCACACAGGCCTGAAATCCCTGGATGTCAGCTATAACCAGCTGAATGACCAAGCAGGTAACCTCTGGTCTGGGCCACCATGGGACCTTACAGCTTATCTTCCTCTGGTGATAGGAGAAGAGGTGGCAGGACCACATTGAGCATTTATGTCTGGCTTCTGCTCTCTCTCTATACTTTGGTCCACTCCTTGTCCACTCCAGGTACACAGAGTCCTTAACTTATTCCACAAATATCTCATTACCCACTGTTGGGTGTACTTGGTACTGGTTTAGCCACTAGGGATCTAGAAGTAAACAGAACAAAGCCCCTGTGCTTACGAAACACATATTAACAAGATAATTCTTAGTAATTATTGGTGCTCCAAAAGAAACAATGTATGGTTCCAGAAAAGAGAGGGGACCCTTTGCTTTAGAGGGGTGGCCAGGGAGGCCTCTTTGAGTAGGTGATATTTGAGCCAAAGAGAATTTCAAAGAAACCTGTTTGAGGCCTGTTTCTCAAACTGGTAGATACCAACATGACTAGGCTAGTGATCCAGGGGAGAGTGACTAGGCTATGGTATAAAGAGACAAGAGAGGGCTGAATGGCTGCAAGTCATGGCAAAAGGTGTGCAAATTTTATTCCAGGTACTGTGAAAAACGTAAGTGGGATTGCTTGATCTCTTCTCTTTCTCTCATACCCCAGAGCCTTTGCATAGGCAGTCTGCTTTGCCAGGTATATACACTTTCACTTGAGCTTATTCCCAAAGATTCCAACCAATTATAAGAATCACAGCCTGGCATGGTGGCACAAGCCTGTAATCCCAGCACTTTGGGAGGCTGAGACAGGAGAATTGTGAGTTCAAAGCCAGCCTCAGCAATGGCGTGGCACTAAGCAACTCAGTGAGACCCTGTCTCTACATACATAAAACACAAAATAGGGCTGGGGATGTGGCTCAGTGGTCAAATATTCCTGAGTTCAATCCCCAGTACCAAAAAAAAAAAAAAAAAAAAAAAGAATCACCTATAAGCAGGCTGGGGAATGTAGTTTGGTGGTGGAAAGTTTGTCTAGCATTTACAAGGCCCTGGATTTGATCCTGAGCA
Organism: Geosciurus inauris; assembly: GCA_004024805.1. Classification (NCBI taxonomy): domain Eukaryota; kingdom Metazoa; phylum Chordata; class Mammalia; order Rodentia; family Sciuridae; genus Geosciurus; species Geosciurus inauris. The sequence continues at coordinate 42,043 of PVHX01015277.1, forward strand.
CCATAAAAAAAAGGAGAATCACCTAGAAGTGGGGCACAGTGGCATATGCTTGTAGACCTGGCTAATCATGAGGCTGAGGCATGAGGGTTGCTTGAGCCCAGGAGTTTGGGGACAGCCTGAGCAACATATTAATATCTCCATCTGAAAAGAAAAATAAAGGGAGATGGTCAGTGTTTCCTTTGGGGGATTCTTCCTCCTGCTGAGGAGGATGTAAGCCACCTGAGAAATTAAAGTCTAGAATAATTAGTAAAGAACAAAATATAAAGTCAGAAAAGATAGTTTCAAAAGTTGGAGCCCCTGATAGGTCCAGTCCACACCAGAGCTAGAGCTAGACAACAATAAAATGGCTCCTGTGGTTTATTTAAGGGAGTACATCAAAGGCAGGGATAAGGCTACAAGGGGGGAGTCTTGCTTCATGATGTCTTGCAGTCAGCAGGTTGATTGGCATCTTGGCAGGTCACATGCATCTCAGAGGGGCGGTGTGGCTACAGTAGGTTAGCCCATCTCTGGTGCTCTGTGGGATCTTTGGCAGAGCTGAAGGGGAAGTTCACCTGCATCAGGTGGTATATCCCTGTGGGCTGCCACGGGAGTTCCCAATGCCAGACCTATCCCCTCACTGGCTGTGATGCTGATAGTCCACATACAGCCCTTGGATGGATCTCTACAGAAAAGAAAAAGAATAACCTGAGATCCTGGACCTGTTGAATCATATTTTGCAGGGAATGCATGTGTATTTCCATTTTTGATAAATGCCCCAGGAGAAACTTGACTGATCTGAGAAGTTTTGGAATTAATAATCTGTCTCAAGCACCAGTCTTGGCCTGTGAGAATCAGCCCTGGAATTTAATTGCCACTCAATTTTCCTTCTAAGAAAATTTGATTGTGGAAAGTCAGTGAAATTAAAGGAGAGGCTCATTTCAGATTTTGACAAAGTACAGGTGTCTTTCTAGACCTTCACAGTTAGGTGGTATAGTTTTTTGTTACTATAACAAATACCTGAGATAATTACATTATAAAGAGAAAAGATGTATTTTGGCTCAGTTTTAGAGGTTTCAGTTCATGATGAATTGGCCCATTAATTTGGGCCCCTGATGAGGCAGCACATCATGGCAGGGGCATGTGGCAGAGCAAAACTTCTCAACTTATGGCCAGAAAGCAAAAGGGCTAACAGGAAGAGTCTGGGGTCTCAAAATCCCCTTCAAGAGCATATACTTCAATGACCTAAAGACTTCCCACTAGGCCCCACCCCTTAAAAGCTCTATCACTTCCCAGTAGTGCCACCATGGGGATCAAGCTTTTAAAACATGAATCTTTGGGGGCCACTTAAGATATAAACCATATCAGAGGGGCTGGGGCTGGGATTCAGTGGTAGAGTGCTTGCCTCACATGCGTGGGTCACTGGGTTCGATCCTCAGCACCACATAAAAACAAATAAATAAAATAAAGATATTGTGTCCATCTACAACTAAAAAAATATTTAAAAAAACTATAGCAGAGGTCAAACACCAGAGAGGCAGCTGGAATGGAGGTGCTGGAAGCTAAGGCCCCACCAAGGTGATACAAACACATATATACACAAGGAAAGCAGAATTGAGCCTGGGAAAGGAAAGGCCATTTTGTTTCTCCAACTGGAGACCTGAAGGTATGGCTGACTCCCTTGAGTGGTGAAGGAGCTTCAGTCTCAGTTTCTTCACCTGATCCATGATGATAGCAGCACCTACCTCCAAATGGCTGCCTACGTGATGGAGACCAAGAATTAGCTATTGCAGATGTATAAAAGAAAGAACCTCCTCACCCTCCAGCTATTCAACAAAGAAGGGACTGCCATAAAGTGAATGACTATCACTCTCTCCTCCCAGCTCTAGAAGTGTCTGAGGAAGGAAGAATTACCCATATCTAAGAACCTGAGGGTATCAAAACTGGAGTTTGGTGCTGAGTCTGGCTCTCGGAGGGGCAGTGCTTTGGCGCGGGAGCTCTCCAAGGTGCTAAAAGTGTCTGCCACTGTGTGTGTTAGCAGAGAAAGCTGGCTGTTTCTAATTAGTCCATTCATTTTTTTCCTCTATACACTTCTTCAAACCAGCCTTACAAAGACATGTCTAAGTGCTAGAATCATGAAGAGGAGTCAAATTCTTATACACAAAGGACTCCTAGTCTGGTGGCAGAGACCAATCAGACAGACAGACATGTAGTGGCTAGAGCCTGGAAGGGTGGAAGGATTTCTGGAGTTTCAGGATTCTAGGGTCTAGACCAACCTGACCAGGAAGGCAAGGCTTTTTGAGTCTAACATCTGTTAGAAGAGTAAGGAAGGGGATTCCAAAATGGAGAACGGCCAGGAGACATGTCAGGGCTGGTGCTCTGGAGAACTGGGAGCAGGTAAGACTGGCCAAGTACTGACAGATGGAAAGCAATCTGTGCGTTGAGGTTCTTCCCATTCTACATGCTAAATATACTTCAGGATTTTCTCCACAAACAGCTATTTCCTTTTAGTATCTCCCTGGCCTCCTCTCCATCACAACTGTGCTAGCCTTGTCACTTCTTTTTTTTTTTTTTAATTTTTTTTTAGTTGTTGATGGATCTTTATTTTATTCATTTATTATTTGTATGTGGTGCTGAGGATCGAACCCAGTGCCTCACGCATGCTAGGCAAGCACTCTACCACTGAGCCACAGCCCCAGCTCCCACCTTGTCACTTCTTAACTATAGCAGACACCCTTCAATGAGTCACCTGGGCTCTGTCTTTGCTGATATCTATTATCAGACACTAGGAATCTTGCTAAAGTGCTATTCTAACCTTGTCAGAGTCCCTGACTCCTCAGATACTATAGGGCAGAACCTGAGCCCTGTCTTTGACTTAGAATTACAGGCTTCTGAGCCTCTCTCAAGTACCACCGACTACCTACCTCATTGCACTTCCTTTCTCAACCAGCTCCAGGCCTGAGTGTGTTTCTCAGGTGTCTTTGCATATCTGCTCTTTCCTGTGTCTACTGTACAAGGTACTTGCATACATGAGTGGTGGATTTTCAGTTCAGGGTTATAATCACTTTCATGACCCCATCAAGCCCACCACTCTGTTCCCACTCCTCCCTGTTTTAGTTTATACTGGTTTATATAGCTTGCATCCCATTAATTTCTATTTTTATCTCCCTTGTGATGGCAGGGAAGGACTATATATTGACCTCATCTCTTAGATCCTCCTACCCAGTAGAGATTCGGGCATCACTATAATTTTTTGTAAAGGAATGAACAGAGTGAATAACAAGTTCTATCTTGGTATTCCAAAGGAGAGACACTTGGACCAGCCTTGGCAGAAAACACAGGACTAACAGAGCTTAACATAAGCTGGAATCACCTCCGGGGTCCAGGAGCCGTAGTGTTTGCCAAGGGACTAGAGGTATGAGACCCCCAACCACTAAGATCCTGGGGCCTCTCCTTTAGAGCAGGTCTCCCAGGTGACAGCTCCTTGTCTTTACAGCTCTTCAGATATGAACCTTAGATCTTTTTTCTTATTCTTTATTTTTAGGGAGTGCTGGGAATAGAACCCAGGGCTTTGCACATGTTAGGCAAGTGCTCTACCACTGAGCTAAATCCTCAGCACAAAATTAGAACTTTAAAGGAAAATTTCAAGACTGTTTGTTTTAGGTATCTTTTATTTTCCTGGCCCCATCTGATGATTACAATATCCTGGGCCCACTATCATGTCATTTATTGAAGAGTCCAGAGCTGAATGTCTGTACCTTCTCCAGATATAACAAACTCTTGGCTAGTAGGGAACATCTATCAAGTCTGGAGAAATGCTTACTATTTTATTTTTACAAATTATTTATAGATAGATAAAAATAACTTTACATAATTTATTTTTATGTGGTGCTAAGGATCAAATCCAATGCCTCACATGTGCTCACTGAGCTAAAAATCCAGCCCCATATGCTTACTATTGATATAAATAGATGCTTTCCTGAAAGACACCATTCCAACCTCGGATGCCAACACACTGACTCAAACATTCCACTTGCTCCCCTACATACTGAGGTTCATGAAACTTGAGAATAGTTCCTCAAGCCAGGCTAAGACAGCACAAGGCATATTCAGTGCTCCCATAAAAACTGCTTTTTTTAAAGTATTTTTTTAGTTGTAGATGGACACAATGTCTTTATTTTATTGCTTTGTATGTGGTGCTGAGGATTGAACCCAGGGCCTCACGCGTGAGAGGCAAGGGCTCTACCACTGAGCTACAATCCCAGACCCACAACTGCTTTCAGAGAGGATCTCAAAGGCAAGGTCAGGATTTTTCTTCTCAGAGAACCAAAACATTTCTTCCCATCAGACACTTGAGTAGATTTTATCCAGCCAAACTCTGCTGGACCTCGAGATCTTTGGGGCTGCTCTATGTCTACCTGATATGAAGAAAATCCCACATGGCCAGGAGTGGTGGTGTACACCTGCAATCCCAGTGGCTCAGGACACTGAGACAAGAGGATCTCAAGCTCAGAATCGCCTCAGCACCTTAGCAAGGACAAAAGCAACTTAGCAAGACTGTGTCTCAAAGCAAAAAATAAAATGGGCTGGAGATGCGGCTCACTGGCAAAATGTCCTGGGTAAAGTCCCAAACACACATAAAAACCCCTCCCACATACATGGGAATCAGATCACTGTGTCTTGGTATCCCCTATTGCCTGGTCTCTGAGAGCCCAGAGACTAGGGAACATAGTTCCAGCTTCCTCTATTGTGCTTGGACTGTTCAGCACTGTTAGTCATCACGTCCAAACCAAAGAAAAAGAGGGTCAGTACAGCACTTTTCCTTATGTCTGCTCTTTTTCATTTTGTCCCTAATTGTGCACCTCAGGCCTCCTGGGCTCTGAGGCTGTGCCTCCCAGGTTTTCTGCACCATCAGATGTGGTCCCCAGCTTCACTCTTCATGTTCTAGGCAAACATCTTCCTGAAAGTCCTAGACATCTCTTTCAATGGTTTTGGAGATTCTGGAGCTTCTGCAGTGGGTGAGGCCCTCAAGGCCAACAACGTGTTGGAGGAACTCAACATGAGGTGAGAAGTACACAGAGAGGTGTCACACAGGGACCAGGGGCACTGTGATCTCACTGCTCTTCATTATCACTTCTGACCCTATGACAGTCTACTCAGGAAGGGGTTTGGCCACAATCTCAAGACGTCCAGTTCCACCCTTCTCACTCAAGATCAACACTGATACATTGGGCCTTACAATTCCTGCACTGCAGCCAGGTAGCTAGAGATCCCAAATGTAAGTGTGATGGACCTTCAGAAGGCCTGGATGGTGTCTTGTGAGAACTTCCCTCCCTTTCAGTGCAGCCTATTCTGGATGGGGCAAGGCCGGGCTCTGACAGGTGACCCCATGGGCCTACTTTGCTCAGCACATAGCTGCTTGGGGCCAGCTCTGCATAAGGTTCCTCTCCAGGCCAGGCAGCCTCTC
>PVHX01015278.1:0-21796 GCA_004024805.1 Geosciurus inauris
AAGAAAAGAAAAGAAAAAAGAAAAATGATTCAAGGTGGGCTAGAGATGTAATTCAGTGGTAGAGCACTTGCCTAGCATGTGGGAAGTCCTGGGTTCAATCCTCAGGTACTGTCAGAAAGAAGAAAGAAAGCTGGGGGCAGGGGAGAAGAAGAAGGGAGGAAGGAAGGAGGGAAGAGAGGAAGAAAGGAGGGAGGGAAGAAAGAAAGAAAACAAATCAGGGTTAATTTGGGTATCTGTTGTTTTTTTGCTGCTGTTGATGTTTATATTTCCTTTTTACCCAATTCCTGCAATTTATTAAAGTTTTAAAGCTAGAAAGGTCCTTAGACAGCATCCTTTCCAATATATTCTGTTTACAAATGAGGAAACTGAAGCCAAAAAACTTGCCCAATGGCACCCTCCCAGGAACACAGCAGGGCATGGCCCTGGGCCCCTGCCCTTGGGCCCAGTGAGAGCTCATTCTCTTACACCACTTTGCCTCTTTTCCGTGCTTATATCGACATTCACTTTTGCTACTTCTAAGAATTGACTTTTTAGTCCCCGAAGGATAATTTCTTAGAATGGATGGTTTGTTCACAAATGGGAACCAAACCAAATTTGAAATCAGGAACTCTTGGCCACTGGTAGATATCTGTATTAGTCTCAGAGGGTTCTAGAAATTATCATGCCCCCCTGACACAGATTTGCACACTAAATCTCAGTAATATCTTTCATTTAATCCTTTATGCCATTCAGTTACGAGGAGTGGTGTGAATAGGGGTACAATTTAGATGAAAATAATTGGGACTTTTCAAGAATGAGCGTGCATTTTCATTTTTTTTTTTTTTTTTTTTTTTTGGCACCAGGGACTGAACTCAGGGGCACTCGACCACATCCTGAGCCACATCCCCAGCCCTATTTTGTGTTTTATGTAGAGACAGGGTCTCACTGAGTTGCTTAGCACCTCGCTGTTGCTGAGGCTGGCTTTGAACTCGCGATCCTCCTGTCTCAGCCTCCCTAGGTGCTGGGATTACAGGCTTGAGCCACCGCGCCCGGCTTGCATTTTCTATTTGATAAAATGGGCCTGCAAATCAAGGGAAAGGTTGGTTTCGCAATATGCTATCCCATGCCATGTTAGTGAAACTGTAAACACACACTGGAGCGTTTAGCCTTCTGAACGTCTCTGTTTTTTTTTCTCTGTGCAGTAATAAGGGTTGATGAAGTTCAAGTGTTTGGTTACACCGCCTGGTCTCTCTTGGATGGCTTTGAGTGGCATGATGCTTACACCACCCGCCGAGGATTATTTTATGTGGACTTTAATAGTAAACAGAAAGAAAGAAAACCCAAGTCTTCAGCACATTACTATAAACAGATCATACAAGAAAATGGTTTTACTTTGAAAGAGTCCACACCAGATATGCAGGGTCAGTTTCCTTGTGACTTCTCCTGGGGTATCACTGAATCTGTTCTTAAGGTAAGTGGCTACCTCCAAATCAACCATAAACTGGAGAAGATACGACATCATGTTTTATTTCATTTACTCAATGATAGGTAGGAAGATAGTTATCAGGCAATATCAAATACCACAGTTAGGGCTGGGATGGTGGCTCAGTGGTAGAGTGCTCGCCGAGCATGTGTGAGGCACTGGGTTTGATTCTCAGCACCACATATAAATAAATAAAGGTCCATCAACAACTAAAAAATTAAAAAATAAAAATGCCACAGTTATCTAGAGATAATGGAGTAGAATTAGGGAAAGGGGAAGAAGGAGATGAGTGCTAAGACATTATCATGGGCCAGAGATATGTTTAGTGATGGAGTCCAAGTGACGAAGAAGCTGCCCTATGGAAGTGTATAGTTCAGACAGAACTTAAAACCAACCAATTTTATACATTTTTGTTTGGCCAAATCATTAGCAGTCCTTTATTTAAGCAAATAGTAGATCTGGGTAATTTGCCTTCTGAGATCTCCATATCCCTGTAGAGCACCCCCCACATCTCATTACTCACCTGTTTCCAATATTTGCTCAAATATCTCCTTCTTAATCAGACTTCCCTGCAATCAAAAATCCTAAACCCACCCTATTACCATCTCCCTTCCCTGTTCTATATTTCTATATAGAACTCATCACCATCTAACTTACTATGAACCTTATACATTTTTCTTATTTATCACCTGTCTTCTCCTACTAGCATGTAAGGTGCATGAGGGCAGAAATGTTGATTCTTTGATGCCTGCTGTATGCTTTAGTAGGGCAGCACCAGGCACGTGGCAGGTGTTCATCTCTTAGAACCAGATGAGTGAATGAGATCACCTTTTAGATACATGTGTAGAGACCTTCCATTCCAAATTTTTTATTTTACAAGCGAGGAAAGTGAGACCTATCAACTTGCCCAAGGTAACACAAGTAGTGGCAGAACTATTAGCAGACAGTCTGCAAGCCTTCAGAAACACAATGCTCTTTCCCAAATAATAACTATTTTTGAAGTCCGTACTTTGTCCCAAGCAACTAACTATTACATGCATATACATCCTCCCTATTTAATCTTAAAATTCCCATTTTACAGACAAGGAAGCTGAGGTTTAGGGAAGTTATATAACTTGCCCCCAGGTTACCTAGATCTGTCTCCTGACCACTATGCTATAGAACTTCACAAGAACACACAATTTCCTGTACTCTAGAAGAGTATAGAAAGAATTACAGAGATGGGACCAGACAAAAAGGTCCAAACCACAAGTGAGCAAAGTTCAAAGGTTATTGATGGGAGTAGTAGCACACACCTGTAATTCCCAGAAATTTAGAAGGCTGAGGCAGGAGGATTGCAAGTTCCAGGGCAGTCTCAGCAACTTAGTGAGGCCCTAAGCAACTTTGTGAGACCCTGTCTCAAAATAAAAAAAAAAGGAAGGGCTGGGGATGTGGCCCAGTTGTTAAGTACCCCTGGGTTCAATTCCTGGTGCAAAAAAATTTTTTTTCACAGGTTATGAATCTCAACCCCTGTGGATATTGAGAGTAACATAAACAGTGATTCATCTTCAGCTATGTCCCCTCTAAAACCACCTATTTATCCAGTTCCTACTTCTTCCTCCATATAGCCATCTTTTCCCTGCAACTTCAGTAGGTTTATATTTTTCACAACTCCAGACCCAGCAGGTAAAGACCCCAGGGGATATAAGAGCTACTTCTCCTACCTGCATGCGAGACCTAAGTTCCGGCTTTAGCTGAAGACCCACCAGTTTCCCAGTGATTGACACTGTGATATCCGCCCCACTTTTAGTTTTAGGAGCAAGAACTGATCCTGTGAGTCAGAGGAAATCAGTTCTGCAGTCTACTAAGCCTTGGTTTCATACTTACCCCTGGAGCCCTGGAGAGTCCGCTTCTGTTCATCAACTTGAACTAAGAATGGGGATGAACGGTTTGCCAAGGAAAATTAGGTTGCTTTTTTGAAAAATCAGCCAAAGGATGTGTGACTAGATGCTATGTAAGAAGAAAACCAGATATCATCTATAGGAAGACTAACAAAATGAAAGCAATGGTTCAAAAATATTACTATGCCACCCCCACACATTCCCATGTTATTTTCCACTAGTCTCTAAGTATCCTTTGCTCCTCCAACATTTTGAAAATTTTGAAACGTGTACAACAAAAACACATATTCTCTTCATCAAGACTGACCAATTATTCAGGTTGTCACTTTTTTTTTTTTGGTACCAGGGATTGAACCCAGAGGTACTCATCCCCAGCCCTTTTTATGTCAATTTGTTTTATTACAGAAAATATTAGTGCAGTCGAAGTAGTGTCACCAAATTTCTTGGTTAAGGTGGCATTTGCAAGATCTCTTAATTAAATAGTACATTTTCTATTTTTAATTAAGAAGTGATCTGATGAAGCTGGGCTCAGTGGCATACTCCTGTAATCCCAGTGGCTTAGGAGGCTGAGGCAGGAGGATTGCGAGTTCAAAGCCAGCCTCGGCTATTTAGCGAGGCCCTTGGTAACTTAGCAAGACCCTATCTCAAAATTAAAAAAAAATTAAGGGGGGCTGGGGATGTGGCCCAGTGGTTAAGTGCCCCTGGGTTCAATTCCTGGTACCCTCCCTGCCAAAAAAGAGATCTGATGATGATACCCAGGGACTATATGAATATCCTGTTCCTGAATAATAATTCAAACAACTGTTTTAAAATTCGTTCATGAAACTTGCCTCAATTCATACATTGCAAAATGGAGAAATTCTAATTAGATTGTTCCTTCTACATTTATTAGCTGGGTTCTCTTAAGTTCAATGTTTTGTAATTCATTATTATAACACTATTTATTTTTATGCTCAACTTGTCTCATTTTTAACTACTGGAACCCCTTCAAGTTGCCCATGTATCTTTTAACATTCACCTTCTAGTTTTTAAGCACTTTCTTGTTTTCCAGCACAAGGTTCCCCAGCAGAACCTCATTCTTTTCCTCTCCCACACCTGGAAAAAAATTCTCCAAGAGGGGCTGAGGTTGTGGCTCAGTGGCAGAGTGCCTGCCTTGCATGTGTGAGGCCCTGGGTTCGATTCTCAGCACCACATATAAATAATTGAATAAAACAAAGATCCATCAACAACTAATAAAAATATTTAAAAAAAAATTCTCCAAGAAACCTAGGATCCTTTTAGTGGGGAATGTGATTTTAAAAACAAACTCTGGGAACTGGAGCTGGGTTAGGGGTTCATCATATTTAACTAGATCTCTTTGCAGGTTAATCACACCCACTTGCTGTCTAAAACTAATACTTTCTGACAATTTTTAAAAGTAAAACCACAAGCACAATGGTGCACATCTGTAATCCCAGTGACTCAAGAGGCCGAGGCAGGATTTTTTGAGTTTAGTTTAGGCAATTTAGCAAGCTCTTGTCTTTTTCTTTTTTTTTTTTAATTTTTTTTTTTTAGTTATTGATGGGTCTTTATTTTATTCATTTATTATTTATACGTGGTGCTGAGGATCGAACCCAGTGCCTCACACATGCTAGGCAAGCGCTCTACCACTGAGCCACAGCCCCAGCCCCAACAAGCTCTTGTCTTAAAATAAAACAATAAAAGAACTGGGAATATAGGTCAGCTGTAAAGCTTCTGTGGGTTTAATTCCCAGTACCACAAGCAAACAAACAAAAAAGTAACAGATTTTTATTTGATCTTGCCTTGCCTCATGGCAGGATTGTCTTTTGTGAATACTTTTTTAATACCATAATGTTCTAAGCTTTTCTAAACAATGAAACTGACCATAGAAGCTAGAAGGATTTCACTCAAATAATAATTATATACAGATTAAACTTCATGCTCACATGATCAATGTTCTCTCAGTTTAATGTTCTAGATAACTGGTTGGCAGATGGCAAGTGGGCAGTAATATGGTTTTGTAATTACACTATGAAAGATGACACATGAGAAAACAATTAGAGGGAAAATATTTACCAAAGGTTAATTATCATTTTTCCTGGTGCATTTAAATTCAGCCATAAAAAGAAAAAGTACTTTAACATAAGTACAGAAGTTTTATTTGCCCTTTTTAGTAAATTTAGAAATTCCCCTTTTAAGGCCTTTGTTTTAGTTTAGACTCAAAGGCCTACAAGACAATTATTGCATCCAGGGAAAACTAAACCCAAGTCATGACCATCTTACGTTTGTATGGTGCTTTCGGGTTGATGGTGCTCTTTTCCAGAGCATCAACTCTTCACAGTACACCTGGGTGGCAGGTGAGACAGCCTCATCACTATATAATTGTGAAGCCTTAGTTTCAAAGGGGCAGACCAGGACAGACTGTAATGAGACACTACCAGATCCAAGAGTCAACCCTGGGAGTTTTATGGGTATTTTGTTATTCTTTCCATTCATACCCAAGTTCTTTGCATAGAGAAGGGATTCAATCCTCTTCTTTTAGATCAATAAATCTGTGTTCTGACAGATCTATGGATGGAAGAGATACAGATGTGTTCTGACAGGCACGAGAATGAGGGAGATACATCTGATGCAAAGGTGATATCACTTGGACTCTTCAAATAGAAAAAGTTGAGAGGTGCATTCCATTCAGCCAATGCAAGGAGTCATTGCCTACCCTCATCCCACCAGTCTCTTCTAGGAACTGGAGCTGTAGTCAACCAGTCCCCTCTAGATCCGAGTGCTGGTCTCAGAGAACTCCTTTATAACTGGAATTTCATCTTTGTCTTCAATTTGTGACAGAGTTTACAATCCATCTTTTTTTTAAAGTTTTTTAGTTGTTGATTGACCTTTATTTATTCATTTATTTATATGTGGTGCTCAGGATCAAACCCAGTTTCTCCCACATGCGAGGCAAGCGCTCTACCACTGAGCCACAATCCCAGCCCTAGAATCCATCTTTTATAATTGCTTTTTTTTGTGTGTGTGTGTGGTGCTGGGGATTGAACCCAGGGCCATGTGCATGTGAGGCAAGCACTCTACCAGCCCCTCATAATTGCTTTTAACTGAGGATAGCAAGCCAATTTCCTGATGCATTTGAAGAGACTTGTATGAGGCCCCTGCTATATAACCTGGGTTTTTAGGTGAAATGAGCTGGAAAATGGCTTCTCAGTCTTTCCTCAATTTGTTCCCAAGCCAAACTCTGGGTATGGTTCCTTCCTATGTTTCCTGGTCTCCCTGGAGATGCCAAGAGCTGGAAGGGAAGATAATCCATCAAACCTTTTCTCTGACATCACCAGAAGAACAGCCAGAACACAGAGGTCATTATGAAGGACATATGCATAATGTATTCTCTCTTGTCCTGAGAGGCAGCATAAGATCAGGCCCCTCTTCCACTCAAAGGGTGTGTGCTGGGAGCCTCAGTCAGCCAGTACCTACTTTAGCTAAATGTGCTTCTTTTCCCGCAGCCTGAGTCTATGGCATCCTCCCCACAGTTTACTGACCCTCACCTGTACGTGTGGAATGCCACTGGCAACAGACTGTTGCACCGAGTGGAAGGAGTAAGGCTGAAAACGAGGCGGGCTCAATGCACAGATTTTGTCAGCATCAAAAAACAACTTGAGATGTTGGCCAGAATGAAAGTCACCCACTACCGGTTTGCTCTGGACTGGGCCTCAGTCCTTCCCACTGGCAACCTGTCTGAAGTCAACCACCGAGTTCTGAGGTACTACAGGTGTGTGATCAGCGAGGGGCTAAAGCTCAGCATCTCCCCAATGGTCACGTTGTATTACCCCACTCACGCCCATCTAGGCCTCCCCACGCCTCTATTACACGGCGGGGGCTGGCTGAACCCGTGGACAGCCACGGCCTTCCAGGACTACGCAGGGCTGTGCTTCCAGGAGCTGGGAGACTTGGTGAAACTCTGGATCACCATCAACGAGCCTAACAGACTGAGTGACATCTACAACCGCACTAGTAACGACACCTACCGGGCAGCCCACAACCTGCTGATCGCCCACGCCCTGGTCTGGCACCTCTATGACCAGCGGTACAGACCGTCCCAGCGTGGCGCGGTGTCGCTGTCCTTGCACGCGGACTGGGCGGAACCAGCCAACCCTTACGTGGACTCGCACTGGAAGGCGGCGGAGCGCTTCCTCCAGTTCGAGATCGCCTGGTTCGCAGATCCCCTGTTCAAGACCGGGGACTACCCCACCGCGATGAGGGAGTACATCGCCTCCAAGAATCGGCGAGGGCTCTCCAGCTCTGCGCTGCCTCGCTTCACCGAGGACGAGAGCAGGCTGGTCAAGGGCGCCGCCGACTTCTACGCCTTGAACCACTTCACCACTAGATTTGTGATACACGAGCAGCAGAACGGCAGCCGCTACGACTCCGACAGGGACGTGCAGTTCCTACAGGACATCACCCGCCTGAGCTCCCCAACTCGCCTGGCCGTGATGCCCTGGGGAGAGCGCAAGCTGCTCAGGTGGATCCGGAAGAACTACGGCGATGTGGATATCTACATCACTGCCAGTGGCATCGACGACCAGTCTTTGGAAAATGATCGACTCCGAAAGTACTATTTGGAGAAGTACATTCAGGAGGCTCTGAAAGGTGAGGTTTGGGGCCAATTTAGATACAGTTAGGTGTGAGATTCATGTTAACTGACAGGAATGAAAGAACAAGGGGAGAAGGCTCATTAGTGACCCTATTGGATTTGTGGCACCCAGGTCCTGTCGCTTGGATTTCATCCTGAAAACTGAACTTTGTTGGATTTTTTGAAATTTTAATCATAAAAGTAACATAAGCACATTCTGGAAAATTTGACAAGTATTTTTCTTTTCTTATTTGGTACTGAGGACGGAGTCCAGAAGAATGCTGTACCACTCAGCTACAACACCAGCCCTTTGTTTTTTGGTTTTGAGACAGGGTCTAGTCAAGTTTCCCAGGCTGGCTTGAAACTTGACATCCTCCTGCTTCAGCCTCCTGAGTTGTTGGGATTATGTGCACGTGCCAGCACACAGAGCTTGGCAAGTATTTTTCTAAAAATCATCTGAAATCTGACTCTCCAGGAGTGGCAGTCAATATTTTAGATTGTATACTTCCATGTGCTTGCTAGGCATTTTTTCTTTTTAAAATTTATTTATTTGTTCTAATTAGGTATGTATGACAGCAGAATGCATTTCAAACCATTGTACACAAATGGAGCACAACTTTTCATTTCTCTGGTTGCATATGATGTGGAGCCGCACCATATGTGCAGTACCATGTACCATGTGCAGTATACATGTACCTAGGGTAATGATGTACATCTCATTCCACCATCTTTCCTGCCCCCATGCCTCCTCTCTTTTCTTCTTCCTATTTGCCCAAAGCTCCTGCATCCCCCGCCCCCCATTATGGATCAGCATTTACTTATCAGAGAGAACATTCAGCCTTTGTTTTTTTGTGATTGGCTTACTTAGCATGATATTCTCCATCTCCATCCATTTACCTGCACATGCCATTATTTTATTCATTCTTTTAATGCTGAGTAATATGTCAGCATTTTTTTGTCCATTCATCTATGGTGAATTGAGCTGCTATAAACATTGATGTGGCTGCTTATTAGGCATTTTTAACACATTGAAGTCATGCCATAATACAGTTTTTTTGGTTTTTTTTATTTTTTTTTAAATATTTATTTATTTATTTTTTAGTTTTTAGGTGGACAGAATATCTTTGTTTTTTATGTGGTGCTGAGGATCGAACCCAGGGCCTCACGCATGCGAGGCAAGCGCTCTACCGCTGAGCTACAATCCCAGCCCCATAATACAGTTTTGTATCCAACCTTTTTTTCTTTTCTAATGATGAACCTGAGGCCTCCTGCTTGGCTCAACCAGAACTATATTCCCAGCCTCAAACTTTTTTGTGGTACTGAGGATCAAAACCCAGAGTCAGCCAGGTGCGGTGGCGCATGCCTGTAATCCCAGTACTTTGGGAGGCTGAGATAGGAGAATCACAAGTTCAAAGCCAGCCTCAGCAACAGTGAGGCTGCCAAGCAACTCAGTGAAATCCTGTCTCTACATAAAACATAAGATAGGGCTGGGGATGTGGCTCAGTGGTTGGGTGCCCCTGAGTTCAATCCCAGGTACCAAAACAACAACAACAACAAAACCCAGAGTCACACATGCCTGATCCCTAACATTTTTTCTTTCTTTCTTTAGAGACAAGGTCTCTCTAAGTTGCCCAGGTTGGCCTTGAATTCACTATTCTTCTACCTCACCCTCCCAAATAGCCATGCCAGGCTCCAGCTTTTTTAAATATCACATTTAAAAAATTGATATCACATTTAGAAAATGTTATCTTTCACAGATAGAAACTATTTACATAATACAAGGATTTCTCAACCTCAACACTATTGACATTTTAGGCCTAATTTTTTTGTTGTTGTTGTGAACTGTCTCTGGCATTGTAGGATGTTTAGCAGCATCCCTGGCCTCTACCTACTAGAACCCTTCCCCACCTCATCCCCATCCCCACCTCATCCCCATCTCCATCCCCACTTCCCCATTCCTCCCATCCCCACTCCGGCTTCCATGGTTGTGACAACCAAAAATATCTCCACACATTGTCAAATGTCCCTAATGGTCAAAATTTCTCCCCCTTCCTCTACCTCTTGAAAACCACTGACTTACCCCTCTAACAGACTGGTTAAAGGCATTAAGCATAAAGAACAAGGGCACTGAAATGTGACCAGTACAAAGGGCATAAAAATAATAATTTTACAAAATTACCTCAAGGAGATTTTCACCAGATCTATAAGTTGCATACATAAAACTCAAAATTATCTGGACACACTGGCACAGGCTTGTCATGCCTGCTACTCAGGAGGCTGAGGCAGGAGGATCACAATTTCAAGGCCAGCCTGGGTAACTTAGCCAGATCCTGTCTTAAAGTAAAAAGGGCTGTGGATGTAGCTCAGTGGTGGAGCTCTCATGTGCAAGGCCCTGGGTTTCATCTGCAGAGCCAAAAAAAAAGTGTTCCACATCATTAAAAATCCTGTAAACTTTAATGGTTGCTTCATATCCCATTATATGAACATATTTTCACATACTTAACCATTCTTCCAAGGATTGATATTTAGGGTTTTTTTTTCCCCCTACCTATTTCTGAAAAATAGGTATCTTTGTATGGAGATCTTTGTTGTCATTTCCAATTAGCTTCTTAGGATGGATTGCCCAATATAAACTTTTTGGGTCAAATGCTATAAACAGCAGTGGATGAGAGCATTGATTCTTTTTTTGGGGGGTGGGAAGGTATGTACCAGAGATTAAACTCAGAGCCACTTGACCACTAAACCACATCCCCAGCCTTATTTTGTATTTTATTTAGAGACAGGGTCTCACTGAGTTGCTTAGAGCCACACTAAATTGCTAATTGCCTCCCTAAATTGAGCTGGTGATCCTGCTGCCTCCGCCTCCCAAGCTGCTGGGATTACAGTCCTGCAAGCCACCATGTCCGGGAGAACATTGATTCTTATCATTTAAAAAAGTCTTTTCATTTATTTATTTACTTATATACTTATTTTGTAGTGTTAAAGCCTTGTACATGTTAGGCAAGTGCTCTGCCACTAAGCTATATCCCCAGGTCTAAAAATCTTTTTTTTTTTTTATATTTATTTTTTGGTTGTAGGTGGACAGAATATCTTTATTTTATTCTTATGTGGTGCTGAGGATCGAACCCAGTGCCTCACGTGTGCTAGGCGAGCGTGCTACCACTGCGCCACAACCCCAGTCCCTAAAAATCTTATTTGTAAATATTTATGATAGGTTAGTTGAAGCAGCAAAAAGACTATATTCATTTGTTGGACAAATATTCAGTACCTCTTATGGGCAAAAGTGATTCTGGGTAGTACATTACTACTGAACAAATTCAAGATTGCTGTCCTCAGGGAGCCTATGTTTTTGTGGGGTAAGAATAAAGAAACAAATGGATAAGTAAAATATAGTATGTCAGAGGTAAAAGTTTTATGCAAAAAAGCAGAACAGGGAAGAGGGTTCCTAGGGGCGGAGAAGAAAGGTTACAATTCTAAAAGCACAGTTCTTACACTGGCCCGCTAAACTCTGAACAATCTGCCCCTTCCCTCACTTCTTTGACCTGGCTTTGTATTTTCCCTTGCTTGCTGGAAGTCCAGTTGGACCTCTTTCCTGATCTTCACTCAGGCCAGGCATGCTGCCATATGAGTCCTCTTCATTGGCTGTTCCCTCAGCACTCCTCTAGAATAACTGTACTGGTTTGCCATCTTCTCCAAATTGTTGAAGACTTCCCTGTTTAGAATTGTAGGATTAGGACATTAAGACTTTAAAATCACAGGAGCAGGAGAGTAAGAAAGAAAAGAATGGATGCCTGGGGAACCAAGTGTGGTTACTGGGCAGCACCAAAAGCATATCTGAGGTTCAGAATGAGGACAGACAGGCAAGATTTTTCTGCTTGTGATTCTTAGAATAAATGTGACAAGAACTATCATGTTCATGGCTTTGCTTCTTAAATTTGTTTTAGCCCAACTATTTTTGGATGGTTTATAAATCAATTTTATTTCAAATCTCCTTTTAAACTTAAATTACACATATTTTCATAGATTGTTAAAAAAAAAAAAAGTTAAAAAAGAAAAGCCTTTAAGCTGGGTGCAGTGGTGCACACTTGTAATTCCAGCACTTTGGGAGGCTGAGACTGGAGAATTGGGAATTCAAAGCCAGCTTCAGCAATGGCGAGGTGCTAAGCAACTCAGTGAGACCCTGTCTCTACATAAAACACAAAATAGGACTGGGGATGTGGCTCAGTAGTTGAGTACCCCTGAGTTCAATCCCTAGTATCCCCCTCAAAAAAAAAGCCTTTAATGGAAATCATAACATTTTATGGACATGACTTTAGCTTGTTTCCATGAAAACTAAATTCTTATTCAAAGATATTTCATTGTCCATTTGTGATTAATGATGTCCATTTCTGGTATTTTTCAGCATACCTTATTGATAAAGTCAAAATCAAAGGCTACTATGCATTCAAACTGACTGAAGAAAAATCTAAACCCAGATTCGGATTCTTCACATCTGATTTCAAAGCTAAATCCTCTGTGCAATTTTACAACCACCTGATCAGCAGCAGTGGATTCCCTTCAGAGAACAGTAGTCCTAGATGTAGTCAGAAGCAAGAAAAAGCAGAGTGCGTTGTCTGCTCATTTCTCTTGCAGAAGAAACCGCTGATATTCTTTGGTTGTTGCTTCTTCTCCACCCTGGTTCTACTATTATCAATCACCATTTTACATCAGCGAAAGAGAAGAAAATTTTGGAAAACAAAGAACTTAAAAAACATACCATTAAAGCAAGGCCACAAGAGAGTCCTTAGCTAAAGTGATGTGTCTTCACAGCTTAAAAATTCACTCCAGTTCTATATACTGGAAACTTACAGTATACCCGTACAGTGTAAGAAAGAAGACAATTTGAGATACAGCAGTAATCAAGGTGATGACAATCAATGTCTCTGCAGTGTGGTTTAAATGAGCTTTCCTTTGGTATTGATATTAGCAAATTCAGTTCTTGAAGCTGAAAAGTAAGACTTCAGTCTGACTGTAAACTATGAGGATAGTTTATTGCTGAAGAGTTTTACTGCTTTTCACATTTACAATTTACCTGGTAAATTGCTTCAGGAAGTGTAATGAGCTGTTTTCCATCATTATTCTCTAGCTTCTCTAAATATCAATAGCTCCTCATGGTTAAAAGAATTATTTTTAAAAAGTGAAAGTTTGTCTTGTCAGACTCCATAGCAGAGATTTAAAATTATTCTTAAACTGGATAGTCGGTGACATTCTGTTGCTTCTAACAAGGTGCTTTGCCCTTTAGGTCAGGGTGGTTCTCAAATGGAAAGCAAAAACTCAACAAGGTAAGCAGTACTTGTCCATAGCCAGTTGTTTTTCTCAAAAAAATTGTCAAGTATTTCAAAAACATCTAAATTTGTGAGCTACATTCTCAAAAACATTATCAGACATTTCTTAAATAGATTTATGAGCTCTCTCTTACTAGATTTCTGAATTTTAGAAAATTCAACTCCCATAACTGATCTCATGAAAGATCACAGGATGAAGATTAAAAGCTGGACCCAACTGTCTGTGAGGACAGGAAGTCACTCGACCTGACTAGTATAGAAATTTCACCTTTAAATTGGCGTTTCTTCTCTCCTGATTTTTGTGAAGTGAGAAACAAGATGTGGTATATTTAGTAAAGCTAAAAAGATGTAAAATTTATTTATTGGTTATCAATAGCAAAGTACTATATTATTATCCCATAAGACCTGCTCTTTCTCCTGAAGAGTTTTACTGCTTTTCACATTTACAAAATGTGGCCATTTCTGGACCTAGCAATGTGATTCTTTGGATGAATTGAGTATTATTAGTGTAAATAGTTAAAATTATTTTACTTTACCATTTTGTAAGGCTAGGATTAATTTTTGAATCTGAACTGAGTGTTTTTTTTAAATGAACTTGCATGTACACCAATTTATGCCTATTCTTTAACATTAATCAATAGAATATATAAATAACCCCCATTACACACATTCACTGTCACTCCAGGAATTTAGAGTCAAAGGAAAATAATTCAAAAAGCCTTAGTAGGAAACTATCCTAAATTAAGGTAGTTTTCATTGTACCAGAACCACCTATTGTCAGAAGGCAAATGTACATAATTGGGATTCTAACTGATCATGAAGAGCAGTTACATTTCAAAGATGGTGTAAAGAGATCATTGATCAAGCAAATGCTTAAATAATGGGCAATAAATGTGCTATGTGGCTGGCCAAACTCAAATGGCAAAATCCTGCTTTTGTCTCTTCTTGCTCCCACAATACTCACTCTCCTAGCCTTCCTAGCTTTAAGCATGTTTTGCAAAGATTTTTTTCCCTTTGAGAACTTACTGTGCCTAATGCTATGCATAATTACAACTGGTCAATTGTTCTAACAGGTTAACTATGTAGAAAAGCTGTCATTTAGAATAGCTTGGATGGGCTGCAGCTAAATGGTAGATAAAGCACTTGCCTAATATGCTCCAAGCGTGAGGCCCTAGGTTCTAAGTAGCAACAGCAGCAGCAGCACCCCACCACCACCACTACACCACCCCCCAAAAAACTACTTGGCTTCTCCCCTTTTGTGTCACATGGCTCACCCTGATCCAAGAGTTACAGAGAACATCTTTGGTGTTAATTGAAAAATTCATTATCATCAACCTCTTTTTTAACATCAGGTGTTGAAAAAATGTGTGGTCAGACAGGAATAACAGATTTTCAGGTTTTGCTTTCTAGTCTTTAAATATTTTGTGCCCTGATTCAAGTCTCTCTTTTTTTTTAAATATTTTGTTTTAGTTGTAGATGAACACAATCTTTATTTATTTTATGTGGTGCTGAGGATTGAACCCAGTGCCCCACGCATGCGAGGCAAGCGCTCAACCGCTGAGCCACAACCCCAGCCCCTGATTCAAGTCTCTTGTATTCATGATTTGAGTTTTATTAGCCTTTTCTGCCCCCAGTCCTTTTTATATTGAGACAAAGTTTCACTAAATTGTTGAGGCTAGCCTTGAACTTGAGATCCTCCTATCTCAGCCTTCCTAATAGTGGAGATTACAGGCATATGTACACGTCTGGCCAACCTTCAATATTTTTCAATGTTTACATCAGGTTTTCTTAAAAGCATGTTCCCCTTTTTCAAACTTACTTTGCCATAACCTCCCTCAAACAGACAAGTTCTTAGCTAAAATTTAAGTCCTCCCTTGCTGCCACGTTGGGAGTATTTAAACCATTGACATATGAAAAACCTTAGGTAAATATTTAATCTGGTTCATGATCTACTAAGTTTACTGAAATACTCAGGTTTATAAAAAAATCAATTTTTGTGAGACATACAGACAACAGCTACGCAGGAGGCTGAGGCCAAAGAATTGCAAGCTCAAGGCCAGCCCGGGCAACTTGGACCCTATCTCAGAGTGCTTGCCTACCACACATGAGGATCTGGGTCCAATTCCCAGTAGCACAAAAAAACAAAACAAAACAAAAAAACCCAATTTAAAACCATCAAAGGTCAATTTGAAATTGTTGACAACTCTTTGGAGGAGCAAATAGTTAAGATCTTTAAGCTTGAGACTAGTTCCTGGAAAAAAAAAATCCCCTTAAAATTTAACTTGCATTACATTTTGTATGCTCAATAGAATCTTTCACTAAATTTTTGACACATGGAAATGTCACATCTATACTGTTTAGCCTCTGGAAAATAAGGCTGGTACATTGTATCTAAATGTGTAGTTTTCAATGTTATTCTAAATAAATGAGTTTATGCTAACTATACACTTAGCTAACATTCTGGTGAGTGGGTTTTGACATTAACAGGGGTCTGCACTAACCGAGTTACCTCTGGAAATGTGTATCCATTAATAAGATGTAGACACCATACACATCAAAGTTGGAAAAGTAACACAAGTGTTTATCCATAGTAAACATGGAAGTATTCCATGAGGTTGAATTAGACTGTCACTACACCCTTGTTTTGTGGAAATTACTCCTTAGCTAAATCGTCTCCAAGTCTACTAGTGAAGGTCATACCTAGCAACAGTTCACTCTTGGAGGAATCAATATTTGCCCAGGACTAACTACCCACTGGTATTGGTATTTTCATTACTAATGAATATAATCTTACTATAATATTGCCACTTGGAAATTTCTCCCTCACCCCTCACACTGGTTTGAAATTTCACCATTACTTTCCCTGAAATCAATCAGTGCAGAAGATTGCATTCCCCTGGGGGCTGAACTCAGGGGCACTTGAGCCACATCCTCAGCCCATTTTTGTATTTTATTTAGAGACAGGGTCCCACTGAATTGCTTAGCATCTCGCAGTTGCTGAGGCTCCCAAGCCGCTGGGATTACAGGCATGTGCCACCATGCCTGGCTCTAACAGTTACATCCTAACAAAAGAAAGCCTATAATGAACACTCAACAAGGTACACTGTAAATCGGGGGCAGTGGCATATGCCTGTAATCCCAGCACTTTGGAAGGCTGAGACAGGAGAATCCGGAGTTCAAAGCCAGCCTCAGCAAGGGCGAGGCGCTAAGCAACTCAGTGAGCCTGTCTCTACATAAAACACAAAATAGGGCTGGGGATGTGCCTCAGTGGTCCAGTACCTGAGTTCAATCCCCGGTACCAAAAAAAAAAAAACAAAAAACAAAAAAACCAAGGTACACTGTAAAATGCTGATTATAAATGCTATGGACAGAATCAAGTACAGCAGGGGCAAGATGACTGGATGAGTTAATGCCATGTTAATAGGGTCATCAAGGTAGGTTTGACTATGCTACTTAGGGGGAGTCACAGTTCAGCTGAAAAATCCTATTGAAAGGGAATTAACTTGCTTGATATTGAAAATCATCAAGGTAAACTGAAGGCTTTGGGATGTAGCTGTGGTAGAATGCTTGTCTAGCATGCTCGAAGGTGTGTTCAATCGCAAGCACTGAAAAAAATAGTAATAAAAAAAATAAAACATAATAGGGCTGGGGATGTGGCTCAGTGGTTGAGTACCCCCGAGTTCAATCCCTGGTACCAAAATAAAGAAAATTTAAAATGGTGGTGTACACACGTACCCCCCGCTCAGGAGGCCAAGGCAGGAGCACAAGTTTAAACCCAGCCTTAACAACTTAGTGAGGCCCCAAACTTGGCAAGACCCTGTCTCAGAAAGAAATGATGTGGATGTGGCTCATTGATTTGAGAACCCTGGTACCAGAAAACAAAACCTGTAGGCTTTGAAAAATACTGTTTCCAAAAAGAACATCCTGGCTAAAAACAGGTAAGGAAGGAGCAAAGGGAGTCAGGGTTAAAGGTGTGGCTTAATGGAAAAGAACTTACCTGCATTTTTCAGGCCCTGGATTCAAGACCCATTATGGGGGAGGAGGGACGGAGAGTAATCTAAGTGAAACAGTCAAGGTTGTTTCATTTTCTACCATTTTCAAATATTACAATAGTATAACAAAGCCCTATCATTCAGCTTCAGTAGTTGTCAATATGACTTCATTCAGAAACCCACATTCAATGCCTATAACTCTACCTCAAATATTTAGACATAGCACTTCCTTTTCCTAAAAACCTAACTCTATAATCAAGCTTAAAATTAGCCCCTTGAAATCATACCCCATTAGTACACTTTAAGATCTAAGATTGAGAGGTTGCAACTGAATGTTACCCTTAATTGCTTTAATACGGACCTCTTCATTTTTAAGTTGTTCTGATAGTCTCTGAAAATACTAAGTAGTGAATGTATATATCAGTGTTGAATGTATGGTGTGTAAAAAGGACTCAAGGTTTGATGCTGTTTTGTCTGAGAACTTGGGATGTTGGAGTTTTAACCAAAGAGGGGTTAATAATACAGGAATTAAAGGGATCACCATGTTGAGTTAAAGGAATTCTAATATGGGTAGGGAGTAACACTGGCCAAATTAGTTATATTGTGTACCTGTAATGTAACAAATCCATCAATATGCACAACTATAATGCACCAATAAAATTAGGAAATTGGCTATAACAAACAGAAAAAAAAAAAGGTAAGTCTAGTCTAATAACTTTGGTATATATATAAAAAAGAAAAGGTCTCAGACACATTAGTAGATGGCCAAGAGCCAGGTGTGTGGCTCATGCCTATATCTCAACAACTCCTGAGGCCGAGGCAGAGGATTGCAAATCTGAGGCCAGCCTCAATAACTTAGTGAGACCTTACCTCAAAACAAAACAAAAATACGTACATACATACATAAACATAGCAAATGGCTGAGGCAGATGACAAGATTACTGAAATCTTGGACCACAACAGTGATGTGGTCAGCAACACCAAAAATTGACTCCATTTCTCTGTCCTGAGTCTATTATTATTGTTTCACTTCTCAGAACTTTTTTCACAAGGGACTAGGGTGCACTTACCTCACCAAATATTCAAATTCATGCCTCAACAATATTGAAACACCTTCAGGATCATCCCCCAAACTCTCTATCCATTGAAAAACCACGTAGATGTTGCTTGGTACGGGTACTATACTTTTTGCCTGAGATTTACTTAGTATTCAAGAACCAGATCTAACCACTTGTCCCCCTCCCCCAAAATAAATACACTAGAAAAAAATTCCTGTTCCATTCCTTCGAAAGGACAAAAGTTTATTCAACCTGTTGGAAAGGATTAAGAATAAATCCAAAGTCAATAGAGATCTTTTATTGCATCACTGAAATATCAAATTGACTCCAGGACTGTGTTTCTGTGGCTGGATAACTGCAAAAAAGAAATACAAATATCTCCATCAGTTACTTTTGCCCATTAAAGCTGTAAATTATCAAAAATATACTGATATATTGTTCATAGTAAACTGTAAACATAGTAACATACATGTCAATTCCATCCCTTATTCTGCAAAATTTACTGTGCTACATTCCCTGCCATTACTATAATTTTAGTTTAAGTCTTTTTTCTTTTTGCAGGCAAGGAATGGAGCCCAGACATCTTGCTCATGCTGGGCAAGCAATATTTTAAGTCTCAGTATAAATTAAAACCCCATCGAAAGCAGTAATAAAACTTATAGATGGGGCTGAGGTTATGGCACAGTGGTAGCGTGCTCGCCTAGCACGCGTGAGGCACTGGGTTCAATCCTCAGCACCACATAAAAATAAAATAAAGATATTCTGTCCACCTATAACTAAAAAATGAATATTTTAAAAAAACAAAACAAAACTTATAGACACTAGCAGGCATAGTGGTACTTGCCTGTGATCCCAACTACTTAGAAGACTGAGGAAGGAGGATAACAAGTTCTAGACCAGCCTAGGTAACTTAGTGAGACCTTATCTCAGCATAAACAGCTGGGGATATAACAGTGGTAGAGCTCTTGCCTAGCATATGCAAAGCCCTGAGTTTAACCCCCAGTACCACAAAACAAAAATAAACACAGACACTAAAGAACCTACCTCTTATATCTTATTCATCAGCCTGCTGAACTGTTCCTTTTTCAGAAACATAAATACCATCCAAAAACTTTCTGATATCCTTGTTTTTCACTGTCGTGGCTTGCTGAATTAAAGCAGCTATAGGAATAAAAAAAGCTAAGTCAATTATTTTATCTGGCAAACTTATCTTAAAAAGCAGTCAGATGCAGCACATTTTGATTAACAATGTACCACATATACACCAATGATTCCATAAGGTAATAATAGGAACAAAAATTTCCTACATCTAGTGAAACTGTAGTCTAACACATTACTCATGTGTTTGTGGTGAACAAACCTACTGTGTTGCCAGTCATAAAAGTATTCAGCACAATCATATACAGTACAGAATACTTGATAATCATAATAAACTCCTATACTTTTTAATCTAAATCGTTTATCTATTGAAAAAAAGAAAACAGTACGCCATGTTTTGCTGGCAACTTATATATATGCATCTTTTCTACCTTGTCTCTTGATTGTACCAAGGACCACATTCAGTGAACGATCTGTACCATCAAAGTTCATGCACACTTTGAAATTCACACCAACAAAATTGTCTAATAACACATTTCTTACACTGTATCCCTGTCCTTAAGACTATTTTATTAAGTGAAATACTTAATTGGCACTGTGAATATACAAACCTGAATTTGAAACAAGTTCAATATCATTTCCTTCAAGGATTAATTCATCTTTCTGGGCTTGAGATACTGAACAAGCAACACCTGAAAAGGGAAAAGGCATTTGCATGGTGTTAGTATAAAAAAATACTTAAATCCCACTAGTAATTTACTTCATTTAAAAATCCATGCAACAAAGCAATTTTCTCTGGAGATTGCTGCTTTATAGGATCTGGATTATAACAGCCAAAGTCTTAAAATTTGTGTTCTGGCTGGACTAAATCACAGCCTGACTCAGTGATTCCATTAAATTACATAGATAGTACAAATTGGTTGTATAAAGCTCTAATACCAAGCCAGGCATAGTGGTGAACAGCTGTAATCCTAGTAACTTGGGAGGCCAAGGCAAGAGGATCACAAGTTTGAGGCCAGCCCCAGCAACTTAGAGATCCTGTCTCAAGATAAAAAGGGGGGCTGGGGCTGTAGTTTAGTGGCAGAGCGTGTGCCTGGCACACATGAGGCACTGGGTTCAATCCTAAACACCACATACAAATAAACAAATAAAGGCATTCTGTCCACCTCAAACTACAAAAAGACAAAAAAGTTTTAAAAAATTAAAAAATAAATAAAAAAGACAAAAAAAGGATGACAGATATAACTTAGTGGTGTGGTTAAGCACCCCTGGGTTCAATTCCCAGTAGCCAAAACAAAGTTCTGTACCAAGCCTTTGTTCTATACACATTTAGTACCCCTCAAAGTTTATTTTTTACATAGCAGTTCTCATTAAATATTGCATAAAACAGCTATTATCATAGAAATTTTGTTAGAGTCAATTAATTAGCACTAAGATCTCCTTTTTTCGCTCTCTTCCCCACCCTAACCAAGAGCACACTGGAAAAAACCAAAAAACTAAAGTTTCAGTGTATTAGGCAAGCACTTTTAAGTGCTTTTCCATTTTTAAAAAAAATATTTAGTTGTTGATGGATCTTTATTTTATTCATTTATTACTTATATGTGGTGCTGAGGATGGAATCCAGTGCCTCATGCATGCTAGGCAAGCGCTCTACCACTGAGCTACAGCCCCAGCGCTTTTCAATTTTAACTCATTTATCATGTCTTCCCTCCGAACAGACAACTACAGTAAAACTAGAAAAACAGAATGCCCCAAGTGGGAAGAACTGAATTTGAACCCAGGCAGAATTTAAGCTAGTAGCAACTATTCCTAAGTTTTTACCACCAAGAAATAAGCCTGTTAGGAGATGGACACATCAATTAGCCCAATTTGATCATCCTACAAATGCATGTATCCATCAAAACATCACAATGCAGCCAGGCATGATGGCACAAACCTGTCATTCCTGCAGCTTTGGAAACTAAGGCAGGAACACCACAAGTTGAAAGCCATCCTCAGAGCAACTTAGTGAAGCTTTGTCTCAAAATAAAAAGTAAATGGGCTGGGGATGTGAATGTGGCTCAGTGATTAAAACAACCCTGAGTTCAATCCCTAGTACCCAAAACCAAAAATAAATCATGAGGGCTGGGTATGTTGCTCAGTAGTAGAGAACTTGCATGAGGCCCTTGGTTCACCACAAAAGCAAAGAGTTCAATCCCTAGTACCCAAAACCAAAAATAAATCATAATGAGGGCTGGGTATGTTGCTCAGTAGTAGAGAACTTGCATGAGGCCCTTGGTTCACCACAAAAGCAAAGAGCCTATTAAATTATACCCCACACAGCCGGGCGCGGTGGTCCAAGCCTGTAAT
>PVHX01015278.1:21896-47480 GCA_004024805.1 Geosciurus inauris
AAAATCCCACAAATATATAGTTATTATTTATCATTTAAAAATAAAAATTTAAATGGTATTTTAAAGGATTTTAGTTTACAAACCTAACCGGAGCTTAGTGGAAGAGCACTGGCCTAGCATGCTCCTGGCACTGTTTGATCCCTAGCAAAAAACACAACTAGCACCATGCTCTGCAAATTATTACAATACATAACCCTCCAGGAAAGATGGTACAGACCCTTAACTAGAGCACCAGGAGTTCTAAGTTCAACAGAAACAATTCTGAAATAGCTATAGTCACAATCAACCAAAACACCAGGCATCAAAAGACCTAAAATTCTGAATTACATCTGAGGGAATGTACAACGTACCTGTCCTCATTCGAACCCTGCGGATATATTTTTCACCCAAGAAATTTCGGATTTCAACAAGAGACCCATTCTCCTGAATGACAACGTTGATGGGGAAGTGAGCATACACAGACCTCATCTTGTAACGGAAGCCCTAAGTTCAATAAACAAACCATGAACAATGCTGGGCACTTTCAAAGAAATTCACTTTTAAATTTAGCAGAA
Organism: Geosciurus inauris; assembly: GCA_004024805.1. Lineage (NCBI taxonomy): Eukaryota > Metazoa > Chordata > Mammalia > Rodentia > Sciuridae > Geosciurus > Geosciurus inauris. The sequence continues at coordinate 22,451 of PVHX01015278.1, forward strand.
TGCTTGTGTTACTTGTAAGTTTATGTTTAACAGTTCCCATAAAGCATTCATTGTCAAGGTTTCATAACAACTGACACCTGTACCAACCGCCCTACAATTAAACATTTGTATTATTATACATGATAGGTACACACTTTTATGTCTCTTCACTGGATAGCAAATCTTCTTAAAGAATCACTTACATTTTGTTCTCTCTTATGCCCACAGTAAACAATGCTAACGTATTTTAAAGAGAGCCAAAAAATCCCTCATTCTGGGCATTTTTAGACTAACATTTACTAAGACTAATAGCAGAATTGAGAATGTCAAGTATGACAGGGCCTCTCCTTTCAAGGAGAGGAATCAAGGGTAGGCAGGGGAAACACAATCTAATAGGTTTATAACAGAGATTAAGTGCAGGGTTCCCTTATTAAATATCCTCCAGAGGGGCCAGGTTTTAATGCAAACACACAATTCAGCACAAACTTTATCTTGGGGGTGGAGAGCTTAGAACCAATAGTGATATCAGACTTACATTTAGGGAAACAGGGAAGAAACCAAAAAACCAGATCTTTTGCTAGCTGTACAAGGGGGGTCCTAATAGTGGCATACCATCAAGTAACCAAAGTCAACCCTATGTGCTGTGGGTAAAGCAGATTTTTTAAAAAAGTTGTTGAGGGACCTTCATTTTATTCATTTATTTATATGTGCTACTGAAGATCAAACCGAGTGCCTCACACATGCAAGGTAAGAGCTCTACCACCAAGCCACAATTCCAGCCCCAGATTTTCTATTAATAATGATAATAATAATGATAATAATTAGGATGTGGCTCAGTGGTACAGCACTTGGCGCTAGCATGGGTTTGATCTCCAGTACCACAATCAAAAAATATCCCAAACCCTCAGCCTATTCTTAAGAATAATCCATTCTTGACCAAAGACATCTATACATACAATACAGCTGAGAAAACCTCCAAAAGTAAAATAAAGATGTGCGGGAATGTCTTATCAGTCAGCTTACCAGTGTAACGCCCTTGATCATGTTTTGTACATGACTACAGATGGTGCGAACAGTGGCCAGTTCCTTTCTATTTCCCCACCATTTGTCAACCCGTAGCTGTTAACAGAACAAAAATCTTTAGAAAAGTCTTCCCATAAATGAGTAGGCTTGAAGGGGAACAGTTTATTTTTTTCCTTCAATTACTTTAGATTCTAGAATTAACCCCAATTAAAGCACAGGATTTTCAACTGGGAAAATCCAACCACATATAAAGTCTCCTACATTTGACAAGTGTTTTTATTGCTATACATGACAGGTATGCATTTCCACAAAGGAATAAAAACTTCCAAACACCGATTTTTGTACAAGTTGCAACGAACTTCACTTCTGCAAAGTGAAATCAAGTCCAAAAAAAATCCCCACTCCTGGTTTAAATTCCTATAAGCAATCACATAAATCTAACGTGTCAGTATTAAAACCGCTATTGAGAATGACTATTAGTTATTGAACTTTACAATACACTGTATTCAGAATCTGGTATTCCAACCTCACTAAAGCAAAATTTGCTAATTTTGGACGCTACATTTAAAAGCTAACACATTGCTCTCAATTGGGAAATTTTTAAAGCAACCAAACTTAATGCTATTACAGACATATACCATCCAAAGGAGCAACTTAAGTATCAACATCTTACCCTCTTCTTTTTCTTTCCAAGAAGGCTGAGTTCTACATTGATATGATTGAAATCCCTCCGGAGAGTTCCTCTTGGGCCCTTCACAATAACTGTGCGTCCCTTCAGAGTAATGTCGACTACGAGAAAGAATAAATCCGGAGATCACAGAAGGCTTAGAACACAGAGTAAACACCCAAAAAAGAAAAACATTATCGTACCATTTTCTGGAATGTCGACAGTCTGATTGCTGAGAATGGTCTTCATTCTGAAACACAAACATTTGGGGTAAGAAGGCCGGCGCAGGGATTGTTTTTCACCAAACTCCGCTAAAGTTCCACTCCCATAGGAAAGTGCTGGGAGGCGTGGGAGGATATAAAATGACCCGGAATAACAGTGGCCTCCGGTGCGACCGGGCCTGGTAGGCGCAGGCTCCAAAGAAGTGTTACGAAGCCCTGCCGGCTAACTCACTGTCGGCCCAACCCTGGAAGTCCCAGCCCGGCGCGCCATCCCGTAAGGCTGAGCGGCGGGGGTAGGCCTAAAAGCCCAGAACAGAACTCGCATCTCGCGCCACCAGATCCACATGGCACTCGCCACGCTGGGGGAAAATCAGAGTAAGAGCTCTGAGCACAGAACCCACGCAGTTAGTTTTCCTAGAGCCGATGGCTTCAGATTCCCAAGGCCCACAGAAAAATATAATCCTCCTCACCTCGCAGTAGATGCGGCAAAGAGAGAACGTCTTTCGTCATCACGTACTTGTAGCCCGTAAGGACCCTGCGTATTGCGTAATGAGTGCGCGACGCCACTAAGACTAAAGCAGCCAATCGCGAAGCAGCTCGAGCTGCACCTGCTCAGTGGTAGCTCTGGTGCTTGTCATAAGCCGAGCGACCGTTTATCGATCAGTCTTTTCCCTGGCATTGGTGGTCCCTCAACACTTCTAGGCCCAAAGAGGCGATGTCTCTACGCTGCGGGGGCGCTGCTCGCACCCTGGGGCCCCGGGTGAGCGGCGGGGCGACAGGCGTGCAGGAGTGGGGTGAGGGGTCTCCATTTCTTCAGAGCACTTCGTAATGAAGGGCTACGCTTCCTGAGCTTTTGCGTGTAGCCAGGCACTTTTCTAAACGTTTATCGTGTGTTATCTCATTTAATTCTGACATCCCCTTGAGAGAGTCTCTGATGTTTTGTTTGAAAGTCTCTCTGGGTCGGTGATGAGGGGCTTTTGGTTTTGCCTTGTCCCCCCGCCTCCGCCCCTGTTTAGAGTGGTTTATATCTTGTATTTATTGGATCACTACAGTGATCAACCCACTTCGTATTGGGCTCTTACTGTATATTAGACACCATTCTTGCACCTGAGAACACAGCCTGCCCTCTGGGTACACTAGCAATCGTGCTGTGCTCTAACAGACATTTTTTGAACTGTTGAAGATCCCTTTGTGTTACACGTACTGAATTGTAAATTTTAAAGTGTTTTGCCTGTCTCGTGCATGTTTGTATTCAGATCTCAAAGCCAAACACTGTGGTTTCTTACACTGGACAAATGTGCATTGTTTGACTACCATGTTCTAACACAGAACCAGGGCTGGGGATGTAGCTTAGAGGGAAAGTGAGACCTTAGCAAGTGTGAGTGATGGGTGTTCCCCAGCATCACCAAAACAAACAAAAACCAAGAAACCAACATAACTCGGTGTGGGAGTGGGGTGGGCTTAGGTTTGGTTTTACTCCTTTCACTTTTTTGGAACCAATTAGGTATTAGCACTACATTTTAACACTTTTACTTTCCCCAAACACAAAACTAGAGGTATTTATTGCAGATTTCCTTTTAAACATCTCTGACTCAAGTCAGGAATAGAAAATTTATAGCCTTGGCATCTTCAGTTACTGAAGTTTAAGTTTGTTGAAAGGCCAAGTTTTAGTACCTGTTAAAAAGGGTACATGAACCTGGCCAGTGTAGCCCACCCCTGAAACCTCAGCTATTTGGAAGGATCCCAAGTTCAAGGCCAGACTCAGCAACTTAGCAAGACCCTGTCTCAACATATAAAAGAAAAAGGGCATAGCAGTTTCTAAGCAGTTAAGGGCCCCTAAATCACTTGATATAATTTCTGCATCAGTTCTTTGCCTTTACCCTCCCTGCCTTTTAGGTTTGTTTTATTTTGTTTTGTTTTGTTTTGCTTTCCTTTTTCTTTTTGTGTTACTGGGGATGAAACCCAGGGGCACTCTTCCACTGAACTCCATCACCAGTCCTTTTTAGTTTTTATTTTGAGATGAGGGTCTCACCAAATTACCCAGGCTGGCCTCAAACTTGCAGTGTTCCTGCCTCATTCTCCCTCATCTCTAAGATTACAGGCATGCACTACAGCACCATATTATAATAGGTTAAAACTAAATTACCCCAGACCCCACTAAATGGATGTCATAATGAACTCTTTCTTTAGGTATTTGGAAGATACTTATACAGCCCAGTCAGAGCATTAAGTTCCTTGCCAGATAAAAAAAAAGAATTTTTACACAGTGGACCAGATCTTCAAGATTTTGTATCTGGAGATCTTGCAGACAAGAGCACCTGGGATGAATATAAGGGAAACTTAAAACGCCAGAAAGGAGAAAGGTAATTGAGAATTTGACATAATTTAAATGTCTCATTCTTTACTGTACATTATTTTCAGATATAACCTAGTCCTAGAATATATTTTTTTTAATTTCAGGCTTGCTTAATTTAGTGAAAGTTCATTAGAAAGAGGATAGAACAGGTAGTTTGTTGAGGATGTTGAAGTTTTGTTTTGTTTTGTTTTCTCCTTAGGAATTGAACCCAGGGGCTCTTAACCCCTCAGTTACACCCTCTGCCCCCTTTTATTTTTTATTTCAAGACAAGGTCTCACTAAACTGCTTAGGGCCTAGCTAAATTGCTGAGGCTGCTCTGGAACTTGTAATCCTCCTGCCTCAGCCTCCTGAGCCACTGCTGGGAATATAGGCTTGCACCACCGCATCCAGGTAGACCTTGATACATTTTTTTTTGGTGTACAGGGGATTGAACTCAGGGGCACTTGACCACTGAGTCACATCCCCAGCCCTATTGTGTGTTTTATGTAGAGACAGGGTCTCACTGAGTTGCTTAGTGCCTCGCCATTGCTGAGGCTGGCTTTGAACTCGTGATTCTCCTGTGTCAGCCTCCCAACGTGCTGGGATTACAGGCGTGCGCCGCTGCACCCAGCTAATACAAATTTTAATTGTTAGTAGGTATTAATGATCTAACTTGTTGCTGCTTCCAGTCAATTTACATGAGATCTATGTATACCTTGCCTTAATTAATTTCCTCACTTTAAGTTCTTTTTTTTTTTCCCCTTGCCTTAATTTAAAAGAATAAAGAGAATTTCATGCAGAGGGCAAATTGTTTTGAGAAATTATTTTAGTACGAGGGATTGAACTCAGAGGTACTTGACCACTGAGCTACATCCCCAGCCCTATTTTGCATTTTATTTAGAGACAGGGTCTCACTGAGTTGCTTAGTGCCTCACTGTTGCTGAGGCTGGCTTTGTCTCAGCTTCCCAAAGTGCTGGGATTACAGGCATGCGCCACCACGCCCGGCTTGTTTTGAGAAATATTTATCCAACAACTTCCAGATCATGAATGAGTAAAGTCATGGTGAAACCAAGTATACATAGTTTCTATTCCAAATACTAGAATTTTTCCATTTAATAATGACATAAAATCTATAATGTGAGATGATAGTGCATAGTTGGGATCTCTCCTTACTGTGAATTAATATTACTTTGGGTAGCCAGACGTGGTGACACATGCCTGTAATCCCAACAGCTTGGGAGCTTGAGGCAGGAGAATCGCAAGTTCAAAGCCAGTGTCAGCAATTGAGTGAGCCCTTAAGCAACTCTGCAAGACCTTGTCTCTAAAACATAAAAAGGACCAAAAGAATGAAAACTTATACACCATTTTATATGATGTATCAGAGTGCATTCTACTGTCATGTATAACTAATTAAAACAAATGAAAATTTTTTAGAAAAACATAAAAAGGTCTGGGGAATTGGCTTAATGGTTAAGCGTCCCTGGGTTCAATCCCTGGTACCAAAAAAAAAAAAAAAAATTTACTTCGGGTAATATATATTCTTCATTGGGAATAAGATGTTCAAAAACTTCTTCGTTCTTTTATTAGGATGGTGCAATTCTGTGCGTTTGCAAAAGTAGATATGAGCATAGTGCCGTGTTAGATTCCATTATCAGTGTTTTCTAAAGTGGTTTGAGCAAGCCTAAATTTGAGTCTTTGTTCTTATGCCCATGGCAGAAATTAAAAGGGTTAATCCAGGATTATAGGAAAAATTTTAACTAAGAATTATAGTAGAGCAAAGTAACTCAAAGCTATGTGATTTACTTGTTAGCCTATTTGTTAATGAATAGTTATCTTTGGCTTTCCTTAGGTTAAGACTACCTCCATGGCTAAAGACAGAGATTCCCCTGGGGAAAAATTACAATAAACTGAAAAATACATTGCGGAATTTAAATCTCCATACAGTAAGTTGTCAGAGTGTCAACTCTCAATCTTAATCAGTGGTTATAAATGTTTTAAAATATTTGTAACTTAAAAATTATTAATTAATATGTGAATAACAGCAAGGAAAATGAATGAAAATGTTAAGTGATGCGTTATTATCAGTACTAAAAATATATTGGGGGTAGGTATAGCTCAATGGTAGAGTATTTGCCTAACATGTGCAAGGCCCTGGATTCAATCCCCAATACTTGGGGGCGGGAGGCCATTTAGAGGATGAAGCTGTAGCTCACTGATTGCTTGCCTAGGTATTGTCAAGGCTTTGGGTTCCATCCCCATCACTGCCCAAAGCAAACAAATAAAAATCATTTAAAATAATTATTCCTGCAAAAGAAATAAAGGGTGATTATATTAACATCTCATTTAACAGTACAAAACAAGATTTTTCCCTGCAACTTGAGAAACAAAGGTTTTTATTTGTTTTGTTTTGAGACAAACAAAAACTGTTCCCAAGGCTAGCGTCAGACTCCTAGGCTGAAGTAGTCCTCCTACCTAAGCCTCCCAATTAGCTGGAACTATAAGCACATGCCACTGTACCCAGCTTGGTTTTTGTGTTTTTTTATTTTTGGTACTGGGGATTGAACCCAGGGTTGTTTAACCACTGAGCCACATCCACAGCCCTTTTTTTTTTTTTATTTAGGCTTACATGTTAACAGTGTGAATGATTCATTGTACATAGATAGAGGATAACATATCAATTCTCTAGTTGTAAGTTGTATAGAATCACAACATATATGCAGTCATACATAAAGTTAGGGCTATGATGTCCATCATATTCCACCACCCTTGCTGTCCCCCTGCCCCCTCTCCCCCTTTTTTTATATTTTATTTTGAGACAGGGTCTCGCTAAGTCCTTAGGGCCTCATTAAAGTTGCTGAGGCTGGCCTCAGACTTGCAATCCTCTTGCCTCAGCCTCCCAAGTTGCTGAGATTACAAGCTTGTGCCACTGCACCCAGCTTATACCCAGCTTGTTGGTTTTATAATAGAAATTTTATGTTTGTTGGAAAGAGTATAAAATTAAATATGAAAAATCCCAACTATTAACCATACCCCTTTAACCATTTAATATATATCTTTTCAGTCCTCTTTCTTTAAACATATAAAATATTTATATTTGTTTAGTTTTCAATTTAAAAATGAGATCTTAATATATAGTTTGGGAGTTTAACAGAATTTTTGAATAGTGAATTTAAAAAGAAATATGTTGTGGGGCTGGGGTTGTGGCGCAGTGGTAGCATGCTCGCCTAGCACACGTGAGGCACTGGGTTCGATCCTCAGCACCACATAAGAATAAAATAAAGATATTCTGTCCACCTACAACTAAAAAAGTAAATAAAAAATTTTTTAAAAAAAGAAATATGTTGTAAACAATGGGCACCTTAAAATACTAAATCAGTATTTGTTCAATTGGTTGGTATTTTCTTTCTTTCTTAACTTTTTTTGTTGTTGTTGTTGTAGATGGACATAATACCTTTATTTTATTTATTTTATGTGGTGCTGAGGATAGAACCCAGTGCCTCACAGGTGCTAGGCAAGTGCTCTGCCACTGAGCTTCAGTCTCAGCCCCCTGGTTGGTATTTTCAACCTGATTGTATTTTGTTCCCTTTTTATTTACAGGTATGTGAGGAAGCTCGATGTCCCAATATTGGAGAGTGTTGGGGAGGTGGAAAATATGCCACTGCCACAGCTACAATCATGGTAAGGCCAGTTCAACCTCTGAAGCTTTAGTGTAGAAATGGAAAAGGGATGTTTTGTGTCCTCATCCTGAAAATATGCATTATAAACCTCTGGTCAAATTTTTCAGTTTATAAGAAATATGAATAAAACCCTGACAGAGTAATCCAGCCTCTTGTGATTTCATTCTTCTCTGAATTACTCTATTATTGGTTCTTCCATTTATCTGATAGATTAACTGTGTGTTGCCTTGAGATATCTATTAATTTTTAAAAATGGTCTTTATTATTGCTTAACATTTTATGTTTTTCTGTCTCATCCATTTAACACGAAGCTGTGCCTTCTGTTAATTCCCATACTGACCTACATATTGACCTGTTGATCAAATGTTTTGTCTCTTAAAAATCATACTTATCAATTATTAAATAACTACAAAGAATCTTTGTAAGCTATGACTAAGTTGTAAAGAATAACAGTACTATAGACACTGTAATACTCGCATTCAGTTTGAGTGTGGAACATTAGCATTATCTGTGAGGCCCCCTGTCTGCCCCACAAACTATATATTAGGATCCTATTTTTTAAAACTAAATTTAAACTTCCCCTTTCCTAATCTCCAGGGGAAACAGGATTACCTTTCTTCCCCATTTTAGGCAGAATTATCTAGCCTTGAGCACATATCCACCATAGGAATAAAGTATTCCAGACTTTGGGGATGGTACCAAAAGATCTCAGAAAGGATTATCTCCCAAATTAACAAGTGAATTACAACTCCAAGAAAGAATACATGGCCTCTTTAAAAGCCCCCTGTTCTGCTGATGGGCAGAATCACAGCTGCTGGGATAGGAGTCCCCTCTGCTTCTCCGTTGCTGGCAAAGCAATAAAACTTCTTTCCTTTTTCTCAAAAATAAAATAAAATAAAATAAAATAGTGTGTCCCTTCCTGATCTCATCTTTTCTATTCTTCCTTCAACACTTATTTCTAGGTTTATCGTTAGTTTTACCATATTTATTTGGATTCCTTAAATATATTACTTAATTTTGAGTGTTTGAATTTTTTATAAACAAAATTAATCTATTCACATTCTTTACGACTTGCTTTCAATGTTATGTTCCTGAGGGTCATTTTTCTATTTGATTTAAATTGTAACATCTCTATTCTAGTTGATGGGTGACACATGTACAAGAGGTTGCAGATTTTGTTCAGTTAAGACTGCAAGAAACCCACCTCCCCTGGATACCAGTGAGCCCTACAATACTGCAAAGGCAATTGCACAGTGGGGTCTGGATTATGTTGTGCTGACATCTGTGGATCGAGATGGTTAGTGTGTCGTCATGGTGTCTAAAGATATTGGCTTTCTAAATTGTGGCATTATCCTGAGCAGATTCTTTTCTTTCTAGATATACCTGATGGGGGAGCTGAGCACATTGCAAAGACTGTATCATACCTTAAGGAAAGGTACCTGTTTCTGCATTTGTTTGTATACTTTAAGGACTTTTTGGGGGCTATGTAAATTCAGTTTAGGCCTTCACTTTAAAACAGTGGTTATTCACCTTTTGGGGAATTTCATACCCTTTTGATAATCTGCTGGAAAGTATGTGATGATTTCTCCAGAAAAAGCATATTGGTGCTTACATATACATATTTGCAGGACATTTTAGGGGTTCAGTGGCATGAACATATCTGAACAATTAGTACATAGGGAATCCTGCATTTCATATTTGAGTATTAGTCTAAACTTCAAGTGATATTCTTTTTTTGGTACTGCGGATTGAACTCAGGGGTACTTGATCACTGAGCCACATCCCCAGCCCTATTTTGTATTTTATGTAGAGACAGGGTCTCACTGAGTTGCTTAGCACCTCACCATTGCTGAGACTGGCTTTGAATTCACAATTCTCCTGTCTCAGCCTCCCAAAGTACTGGGATTATAGGCGTGCGCCACCACGCCCAGCTCAAGTGATATTCTTTAAAAAGTATTAAGCTGTGGTTTTCTTAGTACTGACTTTGAATTAAAAATAATTTAAAATAAAAATAATTAGGGATGCTGGGCATGGTGGCACGTGCCTGTAATCCCAGCAATTTCAAAGGCTAAGGCAAGAGGATTGCAAGTTCAAAGCCAGCCTCTTCAATTTAGTGAGGCCCTAGGTAACTTAGTAAGACCCTGTCTCAAAATTTTAAGAAAAGGGCCAGGAGCCGGGCGCGGTGGCTCAAGCCTATAATCCCAGCACTTAGGGAGGCTGAGACAGGAGAATTGCAAGTTCAAAGCCAGCCTCAGCAATGGCGAGGTGCTAAACAACTCATAAAACACAAAATAGGGCTGGGGATGTGGCTCAGTGGTCGAGTGCCCCTGTGTTCAATCCCCAGTACCAAAAAAAAAAAAGGGCCAGGGATATGGCTCAATGGTTAAGTACCCCTAGGTTCAGTCCCCTGTATCAAAAAATTAAAAAACACTGAAAAGACCGGGCACATGCCTGTAATCCTAACACTTTGGTTGGCTGAAACAGGAGAATCGCAAGTTCAAAGCCAGCCTCAGCAACAACAAGACGCTAAGGAACTCAGTGAGACCTTGTCTCTACATAAAACACACAATAGGGCTGGGGATGTGGTTCAGTGGTTGAGTACCCCTGAGTTCAATCCCCAGTACCAAAAAAAAAAGAACACTGAAAAGGAACACTGCTCATTTCCTATAACTCGGTGCTTATCTAGCATACTTAGTAAATGTTTTTCCAGTGATTCCCCAGTATTTTCTTTTCTTTTCTTTTCTTTTCTAAATATTTTTTAGTTGCAGATGGATGCAATATCTTTATTTTATTTATTTATTTATTTATTTTCTATGTGGTGCTGAGAATCGAACCCAGTGACTCACGCATGCGAGGCAAGTGCTCTACCACTGAGCTACAGCCCCAGCCCCCCCCCCAGTATTTTCTATTTTCCATCTATTAGAATACCTTTTTAAAAATGTTTGTGGCTGAGCACAAGGTCATATGCCTCTAATCCCCAGACTTGGGAGTCTGAGGCAAGAGGATCATGGGTTCAAAGCTAACTTCCGTAACTTAGTAAGACCCTATCTCAATCTAAAAAATAAAAGGGCTAGGGGTGTAACAGTGATAAAGCACCCTTGGATTCAGTCCTCAATACTAAAGTAATTTTTAAAATTGTTTTTAATAAAAATATGTTTGCATCCCACTAAATTTCTTTCACATGTCACATTCGGTCTTAACTTGAAGTTTAAAAACTGTGAGTTCTAGGATATATTCTTTCAGCATTTCACATATTCATGAGAGAGTGCATGTGTGGTCTCTTTTTTATCTGTTCTCTCAGGGAACAACTCCAGACACTTTGCCACTGGGTTCATGAAAAAATTTGTCAGCTGTCTGAATCATTGCTGCTAATGTCAAAGGAAACAGCTCTGTGACCTAGTTCACATTATAATGCTTGAATGAATAGATGTAGCCACAGTATAAAAGGAAGATTAATGTTTAGCTTGTCCTTTATTTAAGCAAAACTCATGACACAGCAACACAGAAAATAGTTTTTAAAACCTATAGCACTTGTGAAATATGAGAGGAAGACACTATTTGATGAATTGTAGAAGTCAAAGTTGAAGCAATCAAATAATATCTGCTTTTACACAAGAAATATCCTAATTTTCTTTCCAAACAAAAATATATTTAATGTTTTGATATTTCATATTTTAATTCCTTCAAATGATTTTACTTTTTTTTTTTTTTTTTGGGGGGTACCGGGGATTGAATTCAGGGGCACTCGACCCCTGAGCCACATCCCCAGCCCTATTTTGTGTTTTATGTAGAGACAGGGTCTCACTGAGTTGCTTAGTGCCTCGCCCTTGCTGAGGCTGGCTTTGAACTCGAGATTCTCCTGTCTCAGCCTCCCTAAGTGCTGGGATTACAAGCGTGAGCCACCGCGCCCGGCTAAATGATTTTACTTTTAAAAACCTACTTAAATTAGGTTTAAAAGTCTTATCTCAAGTTTTATTGTGATTATTATTTGCTTGCAGATGTATTTTAATCATTGTGAACATAATATTTGATGTTCTGGATCTTTTTTTTTTTCATATAACAGCTCATATATGGACATCTATATGTCCATTTTTTTTTTAGTCAAGTTCTTAAATATTACTGTGTTGAAACTGATACTGGATGAGTATTGATAATTCATTTTGAGTAACAATTCTTTCATTTCTTTTCCTCAGTTTGATATTTATCTTTTTCTCCCCTAGGAATCCAAAAATTCTTGTGGAATGTCTCACCCCTGACTTCCGAGGAGATCTTAAAGCAATAGAAAAAGTCGCTCTGTCAGGATTAGATGTGTATGCACATAACGTAGAAACAGTTCCAGAATTACAGAGGTGATTACGTGTACTGAGTAGTGTTGGGGACTTAGGAGGGCCAGAGTATGCTTATATTCTCACTTTTCAGGAGTGACCTTGAAGTTGACTTTTACAAAATAAACTCTCCTTGCCTCCCTCCCTTCCTCCTTTCAGTTTTCCTTTCCTCCTTCCCTCGCTATTAACTTCCTCCGCTCCCTTTCTCAATTCCTTTCTTCCTTCTTTGTTTGTTACAGAAAATAAAGCCAACAAAAATATCATAAGCATCACCCATAATATTTCCACCCAATAATATCAGTTACTACCAACTTAGTATATATATTTACAAGTTTTTTTGTTTTTTGTTTTGGTGCCCGGGATTGAACTCAGGGGTACTCGACCACTGAGCCACATCCCCAGCTCTATTTTGCGTTTTTTATTTAGAGACAGGGTCTCACTGAGTTGCTTAGCACTTTGCTGTTGCTGAGGCTGGCTTTGAAGTTGCGATTCTCCTGTCTCAGCCTCCCAGAGTGCTGGGATTACAGGAGTGCGCCATTGCGCCCAATTTACATGTTTTGTTTGTCTTTGCAGTACTAGAGATTGAACCCAGGGGTGCTCCACCACTGAGCTACATCCACAGCCTCTTTTTATTTTGAGACAGTTTCGCTAAGTTGCTGAGGCTGTCCTTGAGCTTGTGATCCTTCTGCTTTAGTCTCCCAAGTAGCTGGGATTACAGGTGTTTACCACTGCACACATGTAATTTTTGTTATATGCACACATAATAAGCATCTTTTTTTCTCTTTTCAAAAAATACTATCATATTGCAAATGCCAATGAGTATTACACTTTTCAAGGAACACTTTTCAAATGGAAAATAATTACACTAGAGCAATTCCCTTGGCTGTAATTCTGAAGAAAAGACTTAAAAGTACATTTGGGGAGCCGGGCGCGGTGGCTCACGCTTGTAATCCCAGCACTCAGGGAGGCTAAGACAGGAGAATTGTGAGTTCAAATCCAGCCTCAGCAATGGCGAGGTGCTAAGCAACTCAGTGAGACCCTGTCTCTACATAAAACACAAAATAGGGCTGGGGATGTGGCTTAGTGGTCAAGTGCCCCTGAGTTCAATCCCCAGTACCAAAAAAAAAAAAAGTACATTTGGGGGACTGGGCTTGTAACCCAGTGGTACAGTGCTCGCCTAGCATGTACAAAGCCCTAGGTTCAATTCCCAGCATTGCAAAAAAAGAAAAAGAAAAAAAAAAGCCACTTATTCATGTAAATAAATAATACAGCAGAAAATGTGGTATTGTTCAGATGTACTTTAATTCTCTTTTAAAAAATATAAACACTATTCTTTACTCTTCCTACTTAATTTTAGTTGTTAGGGATGATTAAGAAATGTTCCATATAATGACTATATTCAAATTTCAGGAAAATGAAAGTTATTTTAAAACTCAAGCAAAATTAATATTGTTCATTTCCTTTAACTTTATTAAAGTGTTGGCTGTGATTTTATTAGTTTTTGTACATTATTTTATATCATAGAACCTAAAATAAGTTGTAGTAAGCTGAGCATGGTGGTGCTTCTTAATCATAGAAACCCAGGATCCTGAAAGAGGAGAACCTTTTTCACAAGTTTGAGGCCAGCCTGAGCAAATTGGCAAAACCCTTAGACTCTGTTTCAAAATTTTAAAAAAGGACCAGAAATGTAGGTCAATGATAGAACACCCTTGGATTCAATCTCCAGTACTGCAGCACAAACAAACAAACAAACAAAAAACACAAATAAATTATAGGAAAGAAAGCTACATTAGAATTTGAACGAATACTGGTTTCACATCAGCAACTTTCTGACCTTTTGGCCTTATTGACTTTTAAACGAGGATGGTGAGGCCATGTTGAAGTCTAGCACACAGCTTATACCAACCCTGTCATGGTACTGCCAGCAGTGGGTGCCAGTTTCCCTGGTTTCACTTAAGAAATATTATCCTTTCCAGTGAAAATTCCAGAATCATGCATTTCTTTACCTAGGAGATGGCAATGTTGTGTACTTACCAGCAGAGGGCCGCTTAGACTTTAGAAAAGAAATGAACATAAAAGTTTCAGCCTGCTGAAATGTGGTTTCAGGTTAGTTTTTTCTTTGTTCATTTTCGAGATTGTTTTACTTCTGTTCATTTTCTCTTTTGACTACCTCTTACAATTATCATCTTTAGCTTCAGAATTTTGATTTCTCAATACATAAAATTGAAGCACTTTCTTCTGTTTTTTTTTTTTTAGTTTTCTCTGCCCTGAGTGTGAGAGGGCTTAGGGAGCCCACGGAGGCCTTTCTTTTCTTGCCAAGATTAATAGACATTTGTATACAGATGCTACTGTTGAACCATGTAATGTAATATCATGTTCAGAATGTGCTTTTCTGGTCTTGCAGGTTGCTTACATAACTGTATTTGGTTGAACATGTGCTTATTTTTGCTGACAACAGCCCTACTGTTTTCCAGGAAAGTTCGTGATCCCCGGGCCAATTTCGACCAGTCTCTACGTGTACTAAAACATGCCAAGAAGGTTCAGCCTGATCTTATTTCTAAAACATCAATAATGTTGGGTTTAGGTGAGAATGATGAGCAAGTATATGCAACAATGAAAGGTAAAGAAATTTAAAAATAAAAACTTTCCCCTTTAATTTGAGTAAAGCAGGAACCTCACTTTGAAGGCTTGTTCAATTTACACTTCGTCTATAGTCTTAACGCAAATGCCAGTAAGAACTGAGTTTGTGGGACTGTAGGTGTAGCTCACATGGTAGACATAGGGTAGCATGCACGAGGCCCTGGGTTCAGCCTATAGCTCACACACACACAAACATATGCTGTTTACACTATATAAACAGCAATATGAAAAGGAAAATGTTTTCTTAGAATTTCATGGAATTATATGCATAAAGCTCAGGATATAAAGTTAGGTCCCATTTTATTCCTCACCCATTCATCCAATGAAAACATGACTTCTTCCATGGGTTTTTTTTGTTGTTGTTGTTGTTTTTGGTAGTGGGGATTGGATCCAGGGGCTCTTAATCACTGAGTTACATCCCCAGCCCTTTTTTATATTTAATTTAGAGACAAGGTGTCACTGAGTTGCTTAGGGCCTCACTAAGTTGCTGAGGCTGGCTTTGAACTCACGATCCTCCTGCCTCAGCCTCCCAAACTGCTGGGATTACAGGTGTGCACCACCATGCCCAGCCCATGTTTTTTATTCTGTCACTGGACAGTTTTTGAGAGTTAGCCAGGTACCATGCACTGACAATTCATAGAATAAGACCAACTCAGGCCTTTGAGAAGAGCTTATTTATAATACTGTCATGAACATGCTGGGCTTTGGAATTTGCTAACCTTACTCCCATAAGCCTTTGTGATTCTTGGCCTTTTTATACTTTGAAATATAAAAGTTGTAATTTTCCCTGAGAGTCTTTGGCCTACTTGTACTCATTCAGTGGCTCAAAGAGTAGTAAGTTCAGCCGGGTGTGGTGGCTCAAGCCTGTAATCCCAGCACTTTGGGAGGCTGAGACAGGAGAATCACGAGTTCAAAGCCAGCCTCAGCAACGGCGAGGTGCTAAGCAACTCAGTGACCCTGTCTCTACATAAAACACAAAATAGGGCTGGGGATGTGGCTCAGTGGTCGAGTACCCCTGAGTTCAATCCCCGGTACCAAAAAAAAAAGAGTAGTAAGTTCAAATAGTAATTAAAAGCTGCTTTTTATCATAACACACAGTTTATTAGGAGGTTTCTAATAATGTCAGAGGTCAAATCATATCCTCCAGAGCATATTTTAAAAATTGAGTAAAAGCCTAATGCAGCATGTCTGCATGGGTGTTGTCAGGCTTTTGCACACATTGTTTCCTTTACCTTTTCTGCTTAATAGACTCCTGCTCTAAAACACTCTCCACTACTATTTAATCAATAGTATTAAAGCCATTTGTCCTTATATCTGTCAGCCCCACATGGCTATCTTAATCATTCCTGTGCTTTCAATCCTTATAGTTCCTGGCACATAACTATTTTTGAATGAATTCACCATCTTGAGGATTATACTAGCACATTGTTCACACTGTTATGCAATAACTCCTCAGGAAGATTATACTTATAAGGATCTACAATTTTAACATTTTAAAACATCTGCTAACGTAATTCATGCTTTTTTTTCCCCTATAGCACTTCGTGAAGCAAATGTGGATTGTTTAACTTTAGGACAATATATGCAGCCAACAAAGCGTCACCTTAAGGTATAGATATCTTGAATTGCCAAATGTTTCTTAGTATTCTGAATTAAATCTTCACTGTCCACAGGTAAAAATAAGAAACTATTGGCTTTTTAGTATAATGTTCCATGTATATTTATAAGTCCCAGTTCCCATTTATTATCTTCACAAAGCAGCTACCCTAGTGCTTATTTGCTACTGCCTGAATTGTTAAGTTCAAGTGAACCTACAGGAAAAGGATTAGCAACTTGGAAGTTGCACTCACTGACACTTAGTGATCCTGTGACTTGTTTTAGAATTATGTGAGAGCCACACTAAAATAAGAAAGAGAAGCAGTGTTCCTGTTATTGTAATGGGTGTTTATCCATTCATTCAAGACAGTTGTGTTGAGTAAGCCTTTGTGATTCTTGGCCTTTTCTAACTTTGAAATATAAAGTGTGCCAGTCACAGTGCTAAGCAGAAGATACAAGGTGAATAGGACAGTCTTGTCCTCAAGAATCCTATAGGAATTGGTTTCTTTTGTTTTGTTTGTTTTATTTTTATTTTTTGGTGTTCTGGGGTCAAACCCAAGACCTTGCACATGCTAGGCAAGTGTCTATCATTGAACCACACCTCCAGCTCCTCTAATTCTTGATTTTACCAGTTAATCAATGTATAACTAAATAATCACTAAAGATAATGTCATTTTCTTTCCCCATCCTTTGGAATAGCTAATGTCATACAAAATTGGTATGTTTCCCTTCCTTTTTAATTTCCTGTTATATTCTGATAAAGTGACCAAGTAATCACTAGACATATGGTTAGTGAGGAGGAGGAGGGTGAAGGGCTGGGGAGAAGTCTGGATAAATAACAAAGTAAAAACCACTCTGAGTACATGTGTACAAACTTTATGTAGAATCAAAATTACTTTGGGGAATTCTAGAATCTGATCTGAAGTCATTATTTAAGTCTAGGTTGAAGAATATGTTACTCCTGAAAAGTTTAAATACTGGGAAAAAATAGGAAATGAACTTGGATTTCATTATACTGCTAGTGGCCCTTTGGTGCGTTCTTCATATAAAGCAGGTAAGTTAGACTGCAGGGAATGGTTTTATTTTGGCCGATAACTTCCCACGCTAAGTCCTACTCTAAATTGCTAAAGCTATAAAACAAATTGTAGTAGCTGTGTTTGTATTTTGTCAGGGGGAAACATCCTTTTTTTTTTTTCTGGTACATCCTTTAGAGCTTTGCTCCATAGCTCATATATTATTTCATATATTAAGAAGTTTCTCTTAAACCTAGTTTGTTCCTTAAGCAAACCCCTCAGTCACTCTGATGAAAATAGGAACAATTAGTTTATTTGATTATTCTGTCTGTGAATTTCAGTAGTAGATTATTAAGGAATGACACAGCATGTCAAGAATATAATATGGTTTTCTGAAAAATGTATATTCATTTGAAAATGATGCTTGCTGCATCCCCAGAGTCCCAATTTCAGATCAGTTTAAGCACTGAAATTTGATAGCATTGCTACTGCACTGTTAATGTCTCTGTGTTTCCCCCAGAGGGAACAACAGCAACAAAAGTTCATGAGATTATTTTTCCCTAAAGAAATTTTTAGTGACTATATTAGCTACAATGCAGTTTTTCACCTGTGGAATTCTGCTCTTGTTTGATCGTTGCTAAAGATGATTTATGAAAATGAAAGCATTTTCCAAGGGATAAAAAGTGAGTTGATGCCAGGTGCAGTGCCGCACACACGTAATTCCAGCTACGGGGGAGGCTGACGCGGGAGGGTCACAAATGCAAGGTCTGCCTGGGCTACTTAGAGAAACCTTATCTCAAAAATAAAAAGTTTGTTTTTAAAGAAAAGGGTTGTTGATGTAGCTCAGTGGTAGAGTGCTTGCCTGGTGTGCTTAAGGCCCTGGGTTCAATGCCCGGGTCTCCAAAAAAATAAAAAGTTATTTGATTGTAACCATCAGAAGGTCCATAAGAATGTATCTGAAGCCGGGCGCAGTGGCTCAAGCCTGTAATCCCAGCACTTAGGGAGGCTGAGACAGGAGAATCACGAGTTCAAAGCCAGCCTTAGCAACTGCGAGGTGCTAAGCAACTCAGTGAGACCCTGTCTCTACATAAAACACAAAATAAGGCTGGGGATGTGGCTCAGTGGTCGAGTGCCCCTGAGTTCAATCCCCAGTACCAAAAAAAAAAAAAAAAAAAAGAATGTATCTGAAGACTGAATATAATCTAAAAAATGCTGATGTTTTTCCTGTTAGTTGGGCTTAACAACTATAATTGTTAAGAATAAATAGCTGGTGTTTTGGGATGTCTGAAATATGTTTATTACTATTACTCGTCTTTTAAATGAGTATTTTGTAAATTGGGGTCTAAATATAAATATGTTTAAGCATAAATTATATTTGAAAAAATTGGTGTTTAAGTATTAGTAATATCAGTGTTCCTATAAAAAATTTAAGATATTTTCATGAATTAACAGTTTATCCTAGTTATTTTTTTTAAAATATTTATTTTTTAGTTGTAGGTGGACACAATAGCTTTATTTTATTTTTATGGGGTGCTGAGGATTGAACCCAGTACCTCCCGCGTGCTAGGCGAGCACGCTACCACTGCGCCATAACCCCAGCCCTATCCTAGTTATTAAATGCAAGAATTTGATTCATCGGTGACTGACAGAATGAGGCACTTTGAAAATCTGTAATTATGTGAGTTAGTCTTCAAGCAAGACTATTGGCAAGCTAAAAATATGTATAAAGAATAGAACTAGCCAAGCATGGTGGCACACTCCTGTAATTCCAGTGACTCGGGAGGTTCAGATAGGAGGTTCACAAGTTTGAAGCCAGCCTCATCAATTTAGTGAGACCCTGTCTCAAAATTAGAAATAAAAAGGGCTGGTGATATACCTCAGTGGTAAAGTACCCCTAATTCAATCCCCAGTACCAAAAAAAGAAAAGAAAAAAAGAAAAAAAAAACCCTACTATCAGCTTCTAGAGTAGTTAGAGTAATATAATTTAAAAAGTGTTTTTATTTTATTTCTTTTATATTTAAAGGAAAATAAAATTTCTAACATTTGTAAGGAAGTGAGTTAGGAACTTTGAAATGCTTTTTAAATTGCCAGTAAAAGATTAAATTGTGGTACCTGGAGCGTTATACTCAGATGATGGATTAGAGTCTGATAATGTTGGTTCGTCTACAAGATTTAGATGAGGTGTGGAGCAGCGTTGATTACTTGGCTGGGTTGAATCCTGAGATTCTTGGTGATTGAGTTTGAATATGGTCATTGCAGTTCTACTCATATATGTTAGATGACAAAGAGATGTTAATCAGACTCCTCATAAAATCAGGCCTCCAGTGCTGAGCTCTGCCAATAAGCATTGAGGTCTGCTGTAATAGTGATAAACTAAATGGAACCCTAATGGCCTGAAAAGTGAATGTGCCCCTCTAAACAGCTAACTTATGCAGCACAACTCGGGGTGGGGAGAAAACCCATTATAAATGAAGAGCGCTTGCTTCCCTAGAGGAGAATAAGCTGAAGAGATTCCATCAGATGAGTGTGCTCAACTGCAACAAGATCTGTTTTAAAAACATCAGATCCAGGCTAATAATGTAGCAGAATTGCTCTCTGAAATGAATTTTGCCAACAGCAATTCTTTGTCAGTGATGAGGAATAGATAGTGCACACAAAGTGGAATAAACATACAGAAGCAGACCCATAGGTACAATAGGGTCACCCTTTATAATATTGTGTTATTAGAAAGAGTAATAGTCAAAAGATAAGCATGGTGGCACATGCCTTTGTAATCCCAGAAATTTGGGAAGCTGAGGCAGGATTGCAGGTTCAAGGCCAACCTAGGCAACTTAGCCAGACTGTATCTCAAAATACAAAATAAAAGGGCTGAGGATATAGCCCATTGGTACAGCACCCTTGGGTTCAGTCCCCAGTAGCACCAAAAAGAAAGAATGAATGATAGTTGAGTCTATGTGATATTTTAAAAAAAGAACAATGGTTATTCATTATTGTTGGGAAGAAGAACTGAAGATATATAGAATACTTAGATTTGAAAAATATTTCCTTTGAGATTGAAGAAGAGAAAAATGCCGGTAAGTGTAAGTCATCTTTATAACTTTGTAAGGAAAATGTAGAAGTACAATTCTGAAATATTAGTCTTACTTTTATTTACTTTAAATTCATATTAATGTAGTTTCATTTTCCCTAAATAGGTGAATTTTTCCTGAAAAATCTGGTGGCTAAAAGAAAAACAAAAGCCCTCTAAAACTTGGACAAGACCTTCAAGATCACAGAAAGTTTAAAAATTATTTCCATTTGAACCAGAAGTGGTGCCAGAATGCTTAACCTTCAGTGTATGCATCTTGACCTTTTTTTTTGTTACTAAGGATTGAACTCGGGCACCCAAACACTGAGCCACATCCTCAGCCCTGTTTTGTATTTTATTTAGAGACAGGGCCTCACTGAGGTGCTTAATGCCTTGCTAAGTTGCTGAGGTTGGCTTTGAACTGATGATCCTCCTGTCTCAGCCTCCCAAAGTGCTGGGATTACAGGTGTGCGCCACCACGCCCTGCTCCCCTCCTCTTTTCTATATTTTATTTACAGAGCCTCACTAACTTGCTTAGGGCCTAACCAAGTTGCTGAGGCTGGCTTGGTGATCCTCCTATCTCAACCTCCCAAGCCACTGGAATTTCAGGTGTGCGCCACTGCACCCAACTAAAATGTTTCAAAATGGAATCACGGAAAGTGTTATTTTGATTTATTATTCATTCACTTATTATTGCATTACTGACTATTATACCATGACTAAAATGTTTATGGTGAATATATGCTGTAGAGGTGTACTCCCTTTCACAACTATGTGAAGATAGATAGACTTGAATTGTATAAGAGGCCAGGGCAGAGCTCTTGACCTTGATAAACAATGACACATGGATGCACAGACTTGGCAGGAAATCCATATAAAAATCAGGTAGCACATGTTAATGCACTAGTGCTCTCCAATCTATTAAAATTTGGTATATGACATTATTTCAGTGTGTGATTTTTCTTTCCATAGCACAAATGACATTTGTTTTTTTAAAAAATGAAAGTGTTGGGGCTGGGATTGTGGCTCAGTGGTAGAGCGCTTGCCTTGCATGTGTGAGGTACTGGGTTCGATATTCAGCACCACATAAAAACAAATAAAGATATTGTATCCATCTACAACTAAATATTTTTTAAAAAATGAAAGTGTTAAATGCACATGGTTTTTTAAAAAAATGTGATGCATAACAATACTTATTGCTCTAGTTATCTCCATATAGCTTTCTCAATTTCTTTAAAGTAAAACACTCCCTACCCTGCCTTTTTTTCAATCCTTAGACTATGAGATGCGGTTGCATCATGGGTACAAATGCTAGGCTGCTTGACGTTCTGCCTCTAGGGTTAGGTGAGATGAGGTTAACTGTTCAAGTGAACCACAGCTGAACCCCTCGTTTATGCCTCCTCTCTGCTTTGGGGGAGGCAGGTAGAGCCTCTGCTGTCCTGCTAACCAGGTCCTCCTCTTCTGTCCATCACACCAGCGTTCTGGAAGCAGATTCCTCCACTCTTCTTTCAGGTTAGTACACATCCATGCATCTGATGCTTTCCAGAAATTTCCTGAAATCTCCTGATCACCAATGTCCTGCTCATATACTTTGTTTTATTGAATTATGTTTCCCTCCACCTGCCATCTCTACCCCTTGCTACCTATATTTGTAATGTGGTCCTTCAAAGGAAAAGGCTATAAAATGTGCTCAGTATGCCATATTGACGACCAAGAACTCCACTTGTTGCCTTTTTAATAATAGCTCTGTAGATAGTTTTACATATGTAATTATATATGTGTGTATGTATGTGTATATATATATTATACATACATACATACATACATATATATATGTGTGTGCATTTATATTTAAATCAATCATTTTCAGGATCCCTGTAGTAGCACCTCTTGTTGAGCTGCTTGGATCACAGTTTGAATATCACTGTTAGAGATCAGATGACAGTTGAGTATTTTTGTCATCATGTAGGCTTGGGTCACTAGTCTTAGTAAAACTAAAATCCCTGGTAATTTCTTTTTTTTTTTTTTTAATTTTGTTTAGTTGTAAATGGACACAATATCTTTATTTATTTTTATGTGGTGCTGAGGATCGAACCCAGTGCCTCACGCATGCAAGGCAAGTGCTCTACCACTGAGCTACAATCCCAGCCCCCTGGTAATTTCTTAAGCTTAGTGTTACTACTTAAAATAATGTCACCTACTACTGTGTTTCCTAAATTCCAGTGATTTTTTTAAAAATATTTTTTTAGTTGTAGATGGACACAATGTCTTTATTTTATTGCTTTGTACGTGGTGCTGAGGATCGAACCCAGGGCCTCACGCATGCAAGGCAAGCGCTCTACCACTGAGCTACAATCCCAGCCCTTAAATTCCAGTTATTCACATACAAGCTTCCTAGTGTTTGTTTTATTTGGGTGGGAACTCTATGGTATTATATATTCCTCTTTTAAAATAATTAAAACATAAATCCCTTTAAAATGAAACTAAATGAAGGCCAAATTCAGCTGAGAGTTCAAGGCCTTTCACAGTCTGCCCTTTCAGTCTTCACCAGCTCTTCCTTCTCATGCTCTCTACAACTCCAGACAAAACCAGCCTGAATTTTCCTGCCTCCATCAACTGGCTTCTATTGCTTCTTTCACTGATGTGCCTATTCTCCTCATCCTGCCCCTGTTAAGATCTATTAAGGTCTACCTCTAGTGCTTTCCTGCCTTTATAAAGGGAAATTTGCTAAGAGTAATGCCCATCCTTGAAGTAAGCCCATCCTTGGATCAGAAGGTTAGATTAGCCAGGCGCGGTGGCACATGCCTGTAATCCCAGCACTTTGGGAGGCTGAGACAGGAGAATCGCGAGTTCAAAGCCAGCCTCAGCAATGGCAAGGCCTTAAGCAACTCAGTGAGACCCTGTCTCTACATACAACACAAAATAGGGCTGGGGATGTGGCTCAGTGATCGAGTGCCCCTGAGTTCAATTCCTAGTAACCACCCCCCACCCCAAAAAAGAAGGTTCAATTAGCAGGTGGGGATCCATTATCTGATCATCAGGGCTATTAGGAAGATTAGGGAACAAACGTTGCAACCAACAAAGTCCCCCTCACCTGTGTTTAGTACTTACTGTGTACTAGGCCCTGTGCCAAGTACATGCATTACTAATGTAATCCTCACAAATTTCTGAAATATGTACTGTTATCCTTGATTTATATATGGAAAAATGGACAGTTAAGAAGGGTTGAATGAGTCAAAGTTTCGTTGCTACTAACTGGCAACAGCAGATTCAAACTTAGGCCTCACATTGGAAGCTATCGTTGTGCTCCAGTTGTCCAATCTATCATTGTCATAATAATTGATTCAGATAGGAATCATCAGAAGCTGAAATCAGTGGATGAAAGTTTGAAGAGTAACAATTTAATATTCTCCAAGTCTCTGCTTACTACAGACATAATTACAAAGGGGGAAATCATTCTATAGCAGAGAAACCTGCCAGATGTCATCCTAAATGACTAAGTGACATCACTAGAATGGAACAAGTTGATCTCCTGTACTTCTTGTTATGGAGTGCCAAAGACCGAAGATCACTTATGTGAGCCAGGTGGCTTGGGAGGTTGATGTAGGAGGACTGCAAGTTCAAAGCCAACCTCAGCAACTTAGTGAAGCCATGAACAACTTAGAAAGACTCAGTCTCAAAAAATAAAAAGGGTTGATGATGTAGCTCAGTGGTTAAGCAAACCTGGGTTCAATCCCTAGTACGTATGGGAAAAAAATCAATTGTGTGGAATTCCTGCTAAAAAACTATTTGTAGTACTGGGAATTGAACCCAGAGGTGCTCTACCACTAAGCTACACCCCCAGCCCTTTTCATTGTTTTTGAGACGTCTTGCTAAATTGCCGAGGTTAGCCTCGAATTTATGACTCTCTTGCCTCTGCCTCCTGAGTCACAGGGATTACAGGCATGCACAGCACAGTGCCTGACTGAAAACTTATAACTTTAATTGAAGAAACATCACACAAAAGAGCAACACAAATTGAAGGACCATTTACAAGGCAACTGACTGGTACTTGTCAAAAATGCCAGTGTTAGACATATGAAAGACAAGTGTGACAAAGGAGAATAGCCATGAGGACGCATGATCTGCTGGGCACAGTGGTGCATGCCTGTAATCCCAGTGGTCTGGGAGGCTGAGGTAGGAGGCTCATAAATTCAAAGCCAGCCTCAGCAACTTAGCAAGGCTCTAAGCAACTCAGCAAGACCCTGTCTCTAGGGAGATGGGCTGTGAGAAGATGCTGAGCTGACTCGAGATCTGGCGAGGGAACATTTCCATCTCCCAGCCCTCTCCACGGGGCACCTTTCTGCCTGCCCGGCTCCGGGGCGCACAGAAAGGTTCCCCCTTTTACCGTTTGCTTCCTTTGGTCTTTTTCGCTCCTCCTTTCTCTTCTAAAGGGGACCATACCGGTGACCTGAATGAGTTTGTTCGGGCAGGTGTGTTAGTATGTC